>JBBPSZ010000222.1:0-14234 GCA_038093835.1 Strobilomyces confusus
CGCAGTTACCCTCTGTGTGGACAGGGTCGCCGTGCTATGGAAGGTCCCAACGGCCCGCACGCCCGGGTACATGAAGGGGCACACGCCATCAAGGTAAGTATGAGGTGTTCTGCTGTCTCCGCTCGCCTTATATAGCCCTGGCACTTGCGCACGGACCAGTTCGTGTTTCTGTTTCCGAAAAAGGTAGCTGACACTAAGACGAGGGATTGCGCCAATGACTGTTTCCGAAAAAGGTAAGACGGTGGCATGCTGTTCAAGTTCCGATGCGTTAGGACGCGACGCCTCAGGTTTAGTCTCGGGAGGCCAATCAAACGAATGACTGCGTCGCCTTCCGAATCCACCTCAGTTGCCAACAAGGGGCTCGTTCGTATCTTGAAAGACAGCCCTCTCAGTGGCTGGGATGACGCATGGTACGGACTTCAGTACCCGAACGTGAGGCAATGGTCAAGTCATGCTCTTACAGGAAAATTGGACTCACCCCTTGGGATTCGGGCGATGTTCAGCCTGCGCTCCGGGACCTGATATTGTCCGATGAACTTGATCTTCCCAAGGTTGGCCGCGCACTCATCCCAGGATGCGGAAGGGTAGGTTTCCCCGACGCTCACTCATTCAGTACTCACGTCGGACAGGGCTACGATGCAACATTCATTGCATCTCATCTCGGTCTTGATGCATTGGCCATCGATATTTCGTCGACGGCGGTTCAGGCTGCACGCGAGTAAGGCGTTGTACTCCGAGCGGGGCCGGGCCGTTTGGCACTGACATTCCTAGTCATTTTGATCAAGGTCTTTCGGGACCTCCGGGCGCCTTGAAAGTGTCGTTCGAGGTAGCTGACTTCTTCGCGTTTTCAGTCTCTGATTGCCAACCATTCGATCTGATTTATGACTGCACGTGAGTGACCGTTCATACACATGGTTCGGCGATGGTCTAAAGACCGTCATGTCAGGTTCTTCGTTGCCATCCCGCCCGTTCGTAGGAGCGAATGGGGCAAGCAGGTTTCTGCGTTGCTGAAACCTGGTGGTTATCTCATCGCACTCGTTTTTCCTCTCAACCTACCCAAGGGCGACGACGGACCACCGTTCTTCGTTAAACCCGAGGACTATACAGAAGTTCTTGGGGAGGACTGGGAAAAGGTCCTTGATAAGGTTCCGGAGAACTCTCACCCGCAGCGTGTGGGTCGGGAGAGGCTGGTCGTCTACAGAAAGTTGTGTGCCCCGGATCTATGATACGTTAAAACGAGTGTCAAATGACAAGTCTGCCATCGACATTACTTGTCCACTGAGCTAGCACGTGCGAACTTTTACCGGTATTCACAATACTTCCAGCTCACTGAGGTGTGTCTCCATGCGCACACCATGCAGAGATCCTTGACGAACCTCCGCACCGCGACAAACCATCGACGGCCTTTGCGGCATCGGTCCCTGCACCATTTTACTGCAACAGCGCCAGCGTCGAGCGTTGTGGAACCAGCATTCGCTGCCGAGTCGAGCACAGGTCGCGAAGCTATTCGTGATCGCAAACTTTTCTCTCTCAGGACCGTGCTGTTCCAGGATGATGTTGACTCTTCGGCCGTTTGGGCAAGATACGTCGACTTTGCGAGCGCGCTGAACTACAGCAGTCTCCCTCTTGAAATCCATCAAAAGGTCCTCCGGAAATGCGTTCCTCACCCTTCCCTCCTTCGCCCGTTCGCTGCCAAGCGCATGCAAGGGCCTGCACCCCCCCGCGCGCCACACCTATACGAAGCTAGGTTGAAGGCGGTCATGCGTAACATTCGCTCCATAACGCAAAAGCCCGCGTTAGATGACTACAACTACATTCTGGAGCAGTTTGGGGCTGTTGGTCATTTATACGGCTCCATGAGCGTTTACGGTGAGCTCAGACATGCGGTCAAGCTCCAGCCCGACACCCGGACGTTTTCTCTTGCTCTTCAGTCCATCGCTCATCGACTCACACTTCCCATGTACAAATCCCGGAGGACAAGAATCCAGTCTGACTGCGCAACCTTTTGCAAGACGCTGCTGGACGACATGAGCTCCCTTGATATACCTTTCACACCACCCATTCTCGACCTCGCCATCCGTATATCAAAGGAAACCGCGGATCAGGCTATCTTTTCGCAGCTCTTGAAATGGGTGTACGGGGTCGACTTGGACTTCCCAGACCATCTAGCAGTACAATGGGACCGCAACGCGGGCGTCAAGGCCGGCATTCTTCAGCTCCCCAACTTCCAGCCTTTCTCTACTGCCGCGCTCAACACGACCATTGATATGATTGGGCAGTCCGGGAACGTTTCAAAGCTCGTTCAGGCTTTCGAGGTGCTCACGCAGCCCCTTCCTCCGCAAGCCAGTCAACATTATTCTCTAGAGTTCGACGACGAGGACGATTTCGGTGTCGTCAACCCCGCCTTTACGCATCCTCACCACACTCCGCATGCAAAACCAAATTCGACCACTTACCATCTTCTGCTTAAACACCTGTCGCGCGCAGACCACTCCACTCTGGCCCGGCACTACCTCTTCCAGGCATTCC
The DNA here is from genome assembly GCA_038093835.1 of Strobilomyces confusus. Lineage (NCBI taxonomy): Eukaryota > Fungi > Basidiomycota > Agaricomycetes > Boletales > Boletaceae > Strobilomyces > Strobilomyces confusus. Next base: position 2,530 of record JBBPSZ010000222.1, read on the forward strand.
AGCTCGACCGGGCCGTAGACAGGGCAGTGCGGACGCGGATCTATCGCATGCCATACAAGACGCCGGCCCCGCAATTCGCTATCAACAGGCACATGCTCCTGTCCGTCTTGGGAACGGCAAAGAGGAACAAAGATATGCAACTGATGCGATTTGTGGGCTACATCACGCGTCAGACATACAGGAGGAAGAAAAATGACCTTGTATATTACAGCGAGCTATGGGAGCTGCAACGGCAGGGTCGACAACTTCTGGCACCTAACCACGATCCATCTCGCCCGAACCCTTTGGTACTACGCGGGGAGACGCCAGTCTGTGTGTCTTCATCCTCTCTCGATACCATCGATGCTACCGATTCCGATTCCTCAGTGCCCCCGGAACCATCCCTTCCAGTCAAATACTTCGACGTATCCCTCCATTTAGAAATCCTTCAAAAAGACTTTGAAGACATTGCCAACTTCTACACCCAAGAGTTCCTCCCTGCTCTCGCTCGTAAGACCCAGCGGGTCAAGGAACGACTCGGACGTAGGGTATGGAACGAGAAGAACGTGTATCTGCGCACAGAAAGCAGTCGTTCCGTGGTCTCACGTGAAAAATGGGCAGAAACGGTAAACTTCCAAGAAGGGAGGTTGAAGAAGGGCTCGGAGGCCGTACAGCCTGGGTGGCTGACCACTGGGAGAGCAACGGCCGCCTCAGCGCGGCTGTCGGTCCCACCCATAGAATTCTGTGGGTTCACTTCATTCCTCGTTTACGATGGTCCTGTCTTATGCGCTCGTTAGTTGATCCGTCATTTCATGGAAATTGATCGCGGTACATCATGGGTATGTAGTCAGGGAATTGGATTATCACACACGCGTATATCATATACCGCGACAACCTCGCTTGGTCGACACTAGGCGTGAGTTGTTGACCAACCCCAATATTCCTCTCGTGGAAGTAGCATGTCATGATGAACTACGTCAGCTTCCTGTGTTCAGCGACTCGATCGTCGATGACTTCCTTCATGGCGTTGAGCCATACATTGATGTCCAACTGGAGAGCACCCTTGGATGATTGTCCGTTCGGAGGTGACGTAGGTATGCTTGAGGTATTGACGCCAGTACCGATGTATCGCGCTAAAGCGAGGACGGGAAGGCGTCGCAGAACGCGACCCGAAAGGTTTTGCTCCTGCGTATAAATTTGGTTCCTGTCACCGTGAAAAGAAGAGCGACATACCCTGCACTTGGCAGCAAGCTCAAGGAGCGTCTTCGCAGTCTTTGTCTCTTGAGCATGGGTTGAGTCCATGATTCCCCCGGACGAACTGGTTTGCGAGCACCAGCCGCCTAGTTCCATGTACAACACGTCCCCAAACGGAGGGATGGACTACAAGCCAATTAGCGAATCTCGGAGTGTGGATGCACGGGCTCGACCAACCACCGGCTCAACAATACCTCTGAGAACGAACTCACGGAGTGAACTTCGCAAAATCTCGTAGACAGCCTCGCGAGGGGGGTTATCTATGTACTGGATGATATCTGCCCGATCAACGAACGCAGAGTCTATCGACTTTGAGATGGTGCTGATCTGCATGCGACAGGATGGGCAAACCTATGGCTTTGGCGAGATTGCTGGTCGACATCACCAAGACATTCTTTCTATGTCTTAGTTTGTCGAGTTGAGTGAGGAGGGCGTTGACCACCTGAGTTAAAGTCGCATCAAGCAGCCAGATTTCGGACCAGGCGATTCACGGACCCTCAGACCATCGGATGGTTCGGTACCTGCCATGGCTCCCGCTCTAGCAGCTGTCAGAGACTCGACTTCATCTGGCAGTAGACATGAGCTCCGCATACATGCTATGGACATAGTACTGAAACAACGGACCGATCAGCACGACGACGAAACAGTCGTCGTCTTCAACCATTTCCATGATGCTATTGAATAGTCGTTGTACGAGTTTTCCTGATTCCGAGAACCATCGAGAGAAGAGTGAGTGGGAATTGATCTCCAAGAGACGCGCTTGGGTATAGCTATCGGTTCAAAGCTTGGCAAGCATATAACGAGATTTGAAGGGGGACGAACCGATGTGATAAACGTATTGAAAGCTTCTGAGCTAGCGCTCGACAAAGAGACGTTTTTCCTGTGCCGGGTGGTCCGTGAAGAAGGACGACTCTATTCCACGACACGAGGTTGACTGGAAACAGTCAGTGAAGGGTTTTCGGTGGAATGGACGTGCGTACAATCGACGTTAGCGTCGCTGAGAAGGAGAGTAGCATATATATAATCGAGCAGCTTCAGTTTGATGTTGTCCGAGTATATCAGGCCCTCCCATAATCCTTCCCATGACCTGCAAGGTAATTCGCAGATGCTTGCTGCGAGTACGTCCTCAGCGCCGTCGCCTGAGCCATTCGCATATTCTTCGACGACATCACTCCCGGATGGCTGGTAAGTATGTATCTGAAGGGAGATTTCGTTCAAGGAGAGGGAACCTGACGGACAGGATGATTCAGAGACCGCGATGCGCTCGACAGAGGCTGCCAAGGTCGGATCGACGTCCCAGCCAGTCAGGACAGACGGAATGGAGAGACGGTCGAAAGACGAAGTGACAAAGTCTCGCACGAGGTCTTGCACGGTATCGAGCCTTCTCCGTGCCTTTGAGGCAAGGCGAACCTCGACTGCCAGCGAATAAATGAGACATGTTCCACGATGTTTCTTCTTTCTGCGCTCACCGTGAACGATCCAGGTTACGGTTTCGCTGGCCCGAGGTTGGTTTTCTGCAGCGGTGGGCAGGTCCATGTGGTCTGAGTCTGTCGGACGCGCGCAACGCGTCCACACGATGGCGTCACGTGGCCGCAGCGACCTCGACCGCGACCGCGACGATGGCGGACGATCCAACGCTCTTCGTCCCGCCGAGTCCTCTTCCACGCCCTTGCATCGTCGTCGAGTTTTGTGACAGAGTGCGATTCGTCTTTTGAATCTGCCCGCCTCTGACATGTCCCATCAGTGTCGTTGGTACGACTGCCTGCTGGCGTGACGAGCATGTGATCTGAACCCGCCTGCCAGGCTGCATCGCGCTACCTGGATCTCCACCGAGTTATTCCTGACCTTTCCGCCTCCGGCCCTCACCGCGATCTCGGTCGTCCCCTTGAACTCCGAGGACACTGCCGGTCGATTCCGTGTCTGGCTCGAGGCTGCAGACGGCCCTCCCGTCCTGATGTGGGACCGTAAAGTTCATGGCGGTTTCCCTGAACTCAAAGTATTGGTGAGCCGAACCTGACCCCCGTGATGTCGGCTCACTCCCGCACAGAAACAGCGTATCCGCGACCACATCCAACCTGGCATGTCGCTCGGACACTCTGACAGAAAGGCCTGAATGAGGGATGCTAAAGAGCAGGCAGCTTCCAACTTGTAACTGTACTACGTATAAATTGTTTCGGCGTTTGCCCACACCACCTCTTTACCGAGACAAGTTCCACCGCATGATAATCTAGCTAAAGTGCAGCCCAAAGGAGCTCAGGCTCGTTCAATCCCCTTCTTACCCCCCAAACCCTCTTCATTCTCTTTGCTGTAGATTATCATGAGCAACGACCGTCTCGACAAACTCATAAACCAATGCAAAAACAACGGTTCACTTTCTCGCTTTTGGTTCCGAAATTCTCCCCGTTCACGCCTCCTCTAGATGTCGAACTCAAGCTTGATGCCGTGACAAAACTCCAAGCCGAATTCGACTCTGGCATAGAGGTGCCCCACATTCTGAGCGTACTCCTCCTTTCGCTGAACTGTCGCATGACAGATCGCCGACCCAGAACCTCTCATTACCGTTCTCAAAGCTTGTCTTCGTATTGCAAACCAACATCTCACGACTGCGACTCTCTCGGTCATCCCCCCGCTTCTCCACCTGATAATACCTCGCACTCACGGCACTCCCAACGCCAATGCGCGTCCGTTTTCCTCCTCTTCTTCAACCTCTTCTTCAAGCGGGTCTAGTTATGATGTCACCGTCCTTCGGCACGTCATGAACTCTTTCCTTCCACCCCCTGGTGTCTTTGAAAGACTCGGAGACGCGCGCGAGAAGGCTCGCGAGAGGGCACGCGAAACACTCGTCATCATCGGTGGATTCGCGTTCCGTTCTTCCCCACCGACGTCCAAGCTCGGCAATGGAAAAGGTCCCGAGCCGCCCATCGCAACTTTCGAACGCTTCTTCAAGGACAGTGGGCTGTCCAGTAAAGTATGGAGGGTTCGGGAACAGGTGAGGTCCTGCCCTTGCGGTGATACTACCTAGCTAACGTCTTTTGCCCAGTCCATCCTGGTCTTAGTAAACATCCGTCGAGCTCATCATACCTTCCCTATCCGGCCATACCTCTCCCTGTTGGTGGACGCGTTGGAAGACACCGATGGCAACGTTCGCGCCTGTGCGACCCCTTCAATCATCGAACTTTTCACCGGTCCCGGCGTCACTGATACTGCTCGTGCTGACCTGAAGAAGGAAATGACAAAGAAGGGTGTCAGGAAGGCGATCGTGGACAATGTTCTAAGCAAGCTCATGAGCAGCAGCCGGAGCACGGGAGCAAGCACCCCGATGAGTGAAGGGTCGGAGAACGGAGACACAGGCGCGAAAAAGGAGTACATTCCCCCCAGTCTGATGTTGCAGAACCGACGCCCTGCAGCTGAAGCTTCCTCGACCGGACCGCCGGCCGCTACACCCATGGTTCGTGCAGCAAGTCACGGAAACGTCAGAGAGCAGCCCAGACCTGCGAGCAGGTCAGGAACGGTTGCTTCCCCTACTTTGCCACAGCCTCCCAGCGAGACTGCCAGCACCGTTGAACCTGCCTTCGTGAGCCGCCCATGTTAAGGCCCTCCACCTGATATTGACTCCGGCCAGATTGCATCAGCTCGTGACCTGGAAAATGAGTTTGGGGCCATGGCAAAAGCATTCCAGGTGTGTGCGTTGGCTTAATCTAAATCGTCGCCCTGATTGTGTCGCGGTTCAGGGAAAGGAGACTGAGCATAACTGGGCTGCACGGGAAAGGGGCATACAACGCGTCCGTGGAATGCTCAAAGGAGATATCCACACCAGATACCCTGATGTTTTTTTCCAATGTCTCAAGGATGGTTTCATCCAGGCTTCACTGAAAACTGTGAGTTCTAGTCTTCGTAGCTGTCCATTTCTTTATAATGTCCTCGCCAGCTTGCCAGTTTGAGGACAACTGTTTCTGCAAACACTTGCTCCATGTATTCGGAGCTGGCTGTCGCTCTTGGGACCGGCATCGATCCATTTTGTGAAACCCTCTTCACAAACCTACTCCGCATGGCAGGATTCACAAAGAAGATCACAGCACAACAGTCACAGCAAGCTCTTTCTTGTGTCATTCAGCATACTTCTGCCCACCCTCGCACCTTGTTGCCCCTCTTGTGGAACACGTTACAAGAGAAAATTGTGCAGTCTCGAACTTACGCGGTTGGTCACATCAAGGCGTACGTAGAAGTACACGGTCAACGGTCAAAATCTTACATCGAATCCAATGGCGGATTGGAACTGCTGGACAAGGCTGTGAAGAAGGCACTCGGAGACCCTAATCCCGCTGTTCGTGAGAGCGCGCGTGGGATGTTCTGGGCTTTCGACAGTGTATGGCACGACAGAGCGACTGTGATAATCGAGGGATTGGAGGCAACCGCACGAAAGCAGTTGGAGAAGATGTGCCCGGATCCGAGTGCGATGGCCGATCTTCCACCCACCACTCCGAGCTTGAAAAAGAGCAGCATTGCGACAGCCATAGCAACTAGTCGTGCAAAGGCGAAGGCGATCGCAAACGCGCCTCCGACTCTTAGACATCAAGCCACGTCAATGTCGCGCACAGGGGTAGCTTCACCACCTTCGAGAGGCACCAGTTCTCCTAGCAGTCCATCAAGCAAATTTGCCAATGATAGAAGTTCTCCAACCCCTGCCCCCCGGTCCTCGTTCTCCTCTCGTCCGTCTCTGTCCCCTCCAACGCCACCCAGAGCCCGCGTCCTGTCTAATAACACTAGCATGCCACGGTCTGTCAGCAGTTCTGCTTCACATTCCCGCTCGCCTTCAGATTCGCTATCCGCTGCGGCTATAGATGCTATGAGACGCCGAACTTCTTCACCTCTTGCTCTCCCTCTGCAATCGCCTACTCGACCCTCGGCAACCCGCATTTCCCCACATGCATTCCCCCCAGCGTTCAATAACGATTCTTCCGATATTCATCGTGCACCTTCTTTCTCCGCGACCGTTCCTGTCAGACAGTCCATCGTGATACCTGAGTTGGACGACCAAGATTCCTTGCTCTTGTCCACTACTATCCCGGTACCGGACGACAGCGACTCAGACATGGATGAATCCGCGAATGTCATGTCCTTCTCCACACCTTATAAACTATTCCCTCCCACTTCATGTCATACTTCACAGCCCCCATCGTTCTCTTCATCGTCTGGCCTTTCGACACCCAATACCGTGTCGAACGCACTTTCCGATTCCCCAGGGAAGCCTTCAGGTCCGATGCCTGTCGAGGATGCACTCCGCGCGCGTGCCGAACAAGCGGAGAGTGCTGCAGAGCGCCTCTTGGAGTTAACGGATCCTGGGGCAGAAGATAATGTACACTCTGCGATCCCCGCTTCCCTTCTCCTAGGGAGCAGCACTGTCGTGACCCCAAAACCACCCCAAATGCCCGCTGTCCCGAGGATCAAGAAAAGCCTGGTATCGCCGGTGACGCCTGATGGTCGCAATGCTGCCATATTTCGGCAGGCAGCATTATTCAAAAATAGCCCAATGAACGGGAGGAAACCCTCTGAGCCATTGATCAAACCCTTGCAGGATCAGAGTCATGAAAACGGGTGGTGGTCAAAGCGAGCTTCTGGTAATTATCGATCCGTTCGCCTTGATCTTTCTGACCCCCTTTTCACAGCGATTGACCGTGGAACACCATTAAAGGGTGTCGAATCAGCCGATCGGGTGGAAGAACTTCAAGAATTCATAACTGCGCTCGAGGACGGCGATGCTGACATTCGCGTCCTGCAGAAATTGGCGTTGCTCTGCTCGAGTAACCCTATCCCCGCTGATACTGCTTCTCCGTTGAGTCCTCGCCTGGGCCTCCCCTCAAGCCCGTCAGCATTCGGGTCGACCATACGTACACTCCCGCCTGTCGTTCCGGACATGTGGACCAGAGAAAGGAGTTTCGATCGGTTGTTAGATGGGCTGTTGAAATTCCTTGACCCGGCCAAAGTACGTCACATTTCAAAATGAAGACGCTTTAAAATCATGATATGCGCTAGGACGCCGAGCAGCTGGAATATGCACTGATCGTCGTGTGGGAAATGCTAGAGAATCAGGCAGCTTTCCTGGAAGGGAGAGAAGGAGAAATCTTCTCCGCCCTATTCAAAGTACGGTGCTGCAATGCGATCGACGTGGGTTCTTCGACGATCCTTTTTTTTCCGGCCCCTGACGTGGCATTAGGTTCTAGAAGCGACCAAGACCATCCGTGACGCGCTTTGTTTACGCATAGAGCCGGTGTACGGCTTGACGACGATGCACAGCAGTCTTCGCGGTTTTCTTGCGGAACCCGCGTCGGATGGAGATGTCAAGGCGGGTTCACACGCGTTTGGCTTGATTGCACTCGGCAAATTCATTCTGAGGCTTCCTACCGAAGTGCTGGAGGAGGAGTTGCCTCGCCTGAAGCAAACCTTGATCGCGGTGAGCGTCGTCGTCGGGCCAACGCATCTGATCTAACGCAGTGTTGTTGATCTGTGATCTCGTCCAGGCGCTGAATGATACGACGACCCTCATCATTCGCGAGGCGGCGTATGCCGCGATCATCGCCTCCCAACTAGTGTTGCGCGATGAAGCGCATCTTTTCACACTGTTGGATGGGCTGGACGATAACAAAAAGAATCTGCTCACATACTATTTCGAAAAGCACGGCGCCCGCGAACAGGACTTTTCATCGTGTTCTACGGACGCCGTAGGAATGGCGAAGCTCGAGTCACAGATGGGGAGGCTCGACAAGATCATGAACACGCCACTGAAAGCGAGACAGGGCAGTGGATAGCTGCGGTCCAGATCTCTATTTGTTTCCTTATCGTCGCATGTTAGCTTTGCGTGCATACCCCGCTCGGTTTGTTCCATATACACAGGCGTTACTTTATAGTATACCTCACGTTTCGATTTGATCTAACACCCGGAGGCATGTATATATTATCCCCATTGGCAACCACCTATCAGTAGTTATCTGCGAAGAGCCACTCTCCATAGAAAATAGCCCACGCCAGAGAGAAGGCCCCCGACGTGTCCTGGCGTGTCTGTCCTCGTACGCTGTGCATTCATCGGAAGTGAGCACTCGACGAGCACGTGGTACGGGATACGAACCTGATCCGAAAAGCTGCGCCATCCGTCGTAAATGAGGACGCCGGGGAGAAACACCCAGGCCGGACAAGGGATGACGAAAAAGATGAGGAACGTGTTGCGCGGAAAGGCACACGAATACAAGGCGATGGTTGCCATGATGGCGCCTAGAGACGATGGATCGTCAAATGAACAAGGAGATGAAAAGAAGTTGCGCTACCGCTTGCGCCGAGGGAAGAGAGGTTTTCATGCCGGTAGAAGCGGTTCCACCCGAGACTCGCGAGGCTGGCGGATATACCACCTGAGATCGAGATGCAGCGTGGTCAGGAAGATCGGCCCGGGTGGACGCACCCAAAAAGTACAGGCCCAGAAAGTGCCTGTTGCCGAGGAGTTGGATGACGGACGGGGCCATGAAGTAAAAGGTCAGGCCGTTGAACAGGGCATGCGAGGCTTCCATGTGAGAGAAGCAAGACGTGAGGAGGGTCCATCTGAGGAAAGAGAGGTCGGGGACGGGAAGGCAGCGCAATGTGGCAAGGACGTACACGCGGCCGGAAGAGACGTTTTGCATGTTGACGCGAAAGTTGTCGAGCATGAACCTGAGCAGGGTGACGTCGCCGGTGGTGTGCTGGGCCGGGATTTGCGTCAGTCGAACGCGGACAAGGAGAGGGACGAACGTAGGTCTGTATCGCGAGAGACCAAGTGAGGAAGACACCGGCGTTGACCGCGATGATGGAATAGAAGATGAGGTTGCCGTCGAGCGAGTCGAGCCAGTCCGGCCGGGGCGGACGACGCCATGGATTGCGGGTGGGAGGAAGGGTACGATGGGTCGCAGCGGGCGTGCGTGTGGGGGCGAAGTTGAGGGAGAAGCGGGATCGAAAGGTGGAGCGGAGGCGGAGGAGGGTGAGGGAGATGGACATGGACGAGACCACACAAGGGACAACAAATGTCTCACCACCTGTTCGTGTTGTCGCCGTCGGACACGCCGATCTACGGCCTGACGCACTACTCCAGCAAGCCGGCGCAGACGACGAGCTATGGGCTGTCGTCGAATCTACCGAGCTGGTCGACGTCTGCGTTCGCGGGCACGCTGACGGCGCTGTCGGGGGCGTCGAGCGCGACGCAGTCGCACCACGTGCAGGGAGGCGGGGGGCGGATGGGAGGGGGACAGGACCGCCATGTGATCCAGATGATCGCGAACGCGAGCCTGGACGTGATTGAAGACGTGATGCGCAAGGACGGGGCGATGTGAGCCCCACGCTGATGGACGACGCCACGACTGAGGCGGTGTCAGGTTCCTCAGGTCGGTCGACAAGTTCAACGAGTGGACCGCCTCCGCGTTCGTCACCCCCGGCAGTGAGTCCTACGCCCGACCGCTGCGCCCGCGCCTCACCGCCCCGACAGACACCAAGCTGATCCTCCTCCACGAGACCAAGAACGACGACGGGATCCGGGCGTTCCTGCACGACGTGTGGGAGCTGTACCTCAAGGTGGGCGGCGGCGTCGTCGTCGTCACGGACACAGGCTGACGCGGTGCAGGCGATGCTGAACCCGTTCCAGACGGCGCACACGACGATCCGGAGCACCGTGTTTGACGCGCGGGTGCGGGCGAGTGCGAAAAAGCATCTGTGATGGCGGCGGTGGCTCGGGGTCCACGCACTCTTTCTTTCCTTCCACTACCTGTACCAGTCCTTTTAATATCATGGCCACCACAAACCGCGCCTCCCTCCTCAACGGCCTCCGCACCGGCGGCGTTCGCCCCTCCTCGGACGACATCTGCAGGCCCTTGAACCCCAACAGCGCCCCCTTCGATCCCCACCTCTCCCCGTACCACCAGCTCCAGCTGATGCAGCTCGAGATCATCCGTCTCCAGGTCCGTCCTCTCCCCCGTCCCCGACCACCCCGCTCACGCTCTTCCAGAACGCCCAGGCTCAGCGCAGTCACCAGGTACAAGCCGCCGTCCTCGCAGAGGCCCTTCGTCAGCAGGCTAGACGTTCCCCCCTCCCATTCCTACCGGCCTCCGCCGGTCCCACCCACACCTCCTTCGACCTCCCCGCGACCGCCCCGCCTCCCCGTCGACCCAGCCAAGCAGAGCTTCTCAAGGCCCAGCTCCGCGTCCCTCCGCTGGACGATCAAGTCTCCATGACCGCCGCCATCGGCAGTCGATTCGGTGCCCGCATGTCCCCCAGCACCGTCGCATTCCCTTCCTTTCCCGATGCCCCCCCACAGAGCTCTTCCCCCCCAAACCAGACCCTGTTCTCCGGTGGCTCCCCTCCTCACCAGCCTCCCAAGGAAAACACGCCCTCCAGATCAGACGCCGCGCCTTCCTGGAGGCGAGGCAACGCTTGCCATTCCGTCCTCAACGGCCTCCGGGTCGCCTCCAACGCTTCTCCCAGCGTCAAAATCACGCCTCCTCCCGAAGAGCGTCCCACCTCATCCAGCAAACTTCGCCCTCGTCCCCTCAGCTTTACCTCCATCGCCGCGTCCCACGTCCCCATCGTCCCCATCGATTCGGGCAGCGAGCACGAGGATGCCATGTCCTCTTCGAGCTCCACCTCCCAGTCCAACCCTGCTACCCCGCAGTCTCTCACCTCTCTCGAACCTGGTCCTCTCTCTCCGCGAGAGGAGGCCGCTAAGAAACTGTACGACGGTCTCGGAATAGGCCGCCCCGTCCCATACGTGGTTCACCCCCCTGCCGTTTCTCTTCCCCACAGGATCGTCAGTCAGCCCCTCAGACAACCTCGCGGCCCTCCTTCGGGTGCTGATGAGCTCGGACCAAAGAATTTTGCCACGAGGATCAGGCGCAAGGCCATCGGCGGTCTCGGCGTTCTCATGGACGCACGCGAGCGCCGGGAGTCGATCGAGGCGTACTAAACCTGCTCCGCTGTTTCATTCCGCGTGCGGTGTTACGGACTCGACCTGGTGCTAGCACCTCGTTCAACTTTCCCTCCTTTGCAAGTATGGCCCGTCTAATTCTTTATGTTCTCAGTTCAGCCAAAGTGTTGTTTTAAGTAGCATCAGCGTCGTGCTTGCCATTACGTTGCTCTCCTTCCGTGCAATCGGCGTCTTTCTTTTGTTATTATATTTCGGCGAGGCTCCCCGAGTGGGAGTCCCATTGGTTCAGTAGTCTCGTGTGAATTCAAATGTATAACTCATCATCCAATCGCATTGTTCCACGCAGTAGGCATGCCCAGACGATTACGTCCCGCGGATAAGCGCAAACGCGCACAACCTTCCTCCATCGCGTGGGGGACAATTGGTGCGAAACACGTTAAAGCTGATGGGCCACGTTATTTACACCGTTGGCCGACGATTGCTTTGCCATGCTCCTTTGAAACCAGATGAGACGGACGATGGCGTTTCATGCGAAAGCGGA
>JBBPSZ010000223.1:0-14199 GCA_038093835.1 Strobilomyces confusus
CGGTCGGCTGATGATGGGGCTTGCGGTTCATTGGGCTGGATGTAGCTCCAGCCGATCGGCAGTCGACCGGTAGCCGATCGGATCTGCAACATCCTTACACACTACTAGCCTTGCTACCGGCGTCCAGCCTGAAGAGGTGCACCAGGAAAACGATGCAGATCTACAGCCGGCCGGGTAATTAGCTCATTCGACCACTGTGAGCAATAAGTATGTAGATCAAATATATAATCACAATGACATCCAAGGACTCTAACCTTTGTCGATTGTCCCCGCCCAGCCTCAAGTAGTCGTGAGTCCCATACGTGGCTAATCCTGATATCGCCTCAGGTTCCGATGTTTTCAGTAATGGATTTGCTGGTGACCGACAAATTCAAAGGAGGAAACACCGAAACAAGTACTACTAATGCCAGTTAGTGATATCATTGAATTCTGCGATACACAGGCTAACTCACTTTGTAGCCCAAGAACCAAGTAGAAAGCATATCCGAGTCGACGTCACGATCGATACCGAGGACTCCCAGTCCACATGCTGTAATCGGCCAGATGAAGGCGAGGGGACAAAGGAGAGCAAGCCTGAAATAGACGACGTCCTACATGACGTCCTGCGCGAGATGAGGATTCTCAAGGAGACACTGTCGAAAATTTGCGGAGACACAGCCTCGATAGTAGCTACCATATGCGGAGACACAGCCTCGGCGCCAGCCATTGGAGTTGTCCGAAACTGTGGCCCATGCAGCTTATGCTGTCCCAGGGTCCACGACAGATACCTCCATGAATTGGATCCTGACGAGGGTTCACAATATCCTGGGATCCTGTGATCATCGAATCATGGTCATTTGACGTGTAGAATTTTTGAGAATACAGAACTCCGTAAAAACTACACACAGTTACTGTAACGAATTACCATTTAACGCATGGGCCGGGTTGATGCAATCACTCTCTGTAGGTCGAGGATGTCGTTCTCGCTTCTGCACTGTGGCCGGACCGAGAGGATCACAGGAGAGGACTCGTACACCTTGTTAACGAAGTGATGCGGTGGAACGTCTCGGCTGGAACGTTGGCGAACGAGGAACTCTGCCGGAGCGGGCGCTGGCATGTGTTGGGAGTGTTGAAGGCTCGCAAGATGGATGGGATGATCGGGAGATAGGACATGCGTAAGGACGAGGCTGGGATGGGTCAGGGGCGAGCGAAAGGTGAGGGATCTAAGACTCACAATAAGCATTCGAGTTTTTTTCTGGATCACCGACGACCGAGCTTGGCTCCTGGAAAGCTGTCGAGACGTTTCAGCCGCAGGGGATAACACGGATAAAAATGACTCGCTCTTCTTTCAACCACCTGACCTCCTCGAGGGCTATGATGCGCCGCTAATCCCGCTCGCGCTCATCCGAGACGCGCCTGATCTGATCTCTACTCAACCGTCGCTCGTGCTCTCGTTCCTCTCGCGCGGCGTCTAACTCGCGTTCCTTGGTATGTACGCTGTCCCGCACCGCGCTCCCGCCGACGATGAAATCCAAGTCGTCGCCGTCGTCATCGTCGCGCGTTCCTTGCCCTTCTTCGAACCAATAGCCGTGGCCCTCAGCAGGGAAGCAGGGTCCGACATGGTGAGCCGCGGCGACGTTTCTCCGACAGCGCGTCCCTGGGACAAGGGCTTCGCTGGGGACGAGTGCAGACTAGGCAGCATGAGCGAAAAGTCGGCCTCAGCGCCGTCAGATGCGTTGAACCGGTGCACAGCATCCTTGACGGAGGTGACGGAGCGGGTGCACCGGGGGAGACATATTCGTCGAGTGAAGGCTGGGTGGGGTCGACCGGGTATGTCCCGGACGGACCAGCCTCGGCGTCGTCACGGGAAAGACGAGGGTCCCTGGCATGTATTGCTCGATGTCTGGCCTTTCTGGCAGGAGCGAGGGAAAGCGGGAAAAGAGCGAACCAGGCATGGTGATCGACGGCTGTTTCTTTAGCTTGGGGGGCAGAGCAGGTACCAGAAACCCAGAGGTCACAGCGGCACAGGTGACGTCGGGCGTTCCTTAGTCGTGCACAGGTTCAACGTCCCAAAAAGACACGTGAACGAAAAAAGCCCTTACCTCGTTCATTGTCGACGTGCGCTGCCTGCGAACGGTCGTCACGACCCCCCCTGCAATCTGACGACCTGGAGCGTTGTTTGGGAGGGGCGAGATTAGACTTGTCGGCACGTGGCCCACGCGGTCGGGTGAGGTATTGACGCGTCTGGTCGGTTTATGTTGGTTTTCCTGAAGACGGCTGGGATCAGCATCGAAGTGAGGTTTGTTTGAGGGGTGCGAAGCAGCCGCGGGTGCGGAAGCAGCGCTGGTCTCAGCGGCGGAAGGTGGTGCCAGAGCCTACGGGTCGATACGAGGTTCTTGGTGATTCCTTGTCAGCCTTGTCAGCTTCGTCGATGTCCGGGCGGGGAAACGACGCGTCCAATCGACGCATCGTGAGGTTGCCCAATCACCAATCGACGACGAAGAGAACGAGGGATGCGAGCCAAAAGCCTAGAAGACATGTGAGCGAGGGCCCACTCAAACGATCGATGCCAGCGCATTATCAAAGGCGATCCAGAAGAACATGCGCCCGGCCTTTTTGGTGCCGCACCAAGAAGGCAAGGCGTTGACGAAACTGTCGCCAAGGGACGCGTGGGGGTCATTCTTGGCGTTCTTGCATCTGGCCTGATGGTGGTCATGAAGCTGGAAGTGAAGGTGATATATGGAGGCACGAGGACGGAGACAACAGAAACGCACGCCATAAGAAGGCTGAACGTGCAGCCCACCCCCGTGAAAATGAAACCGACGCGTACCTCCTGGATAGCGCGAGTGAGACCACCGAATTTGTCGTATTTTTCATAGAGGTCAGGATGGGGCTGGGACAAATGGAATCAGAGAATGGAATCAGAGAAAACTTCCATCTTCGTCTCCATCGGCTGGCTTTCAGGTTCAGGCAGCGAATTCGGCGGATGCCGCCGTGCGCCGGGATGTTTGGTGTTTGGTTATTGTAGCCACTTGTTTACCCTTATAGATACTTAGCCGATCGGAAACGTCGCATCACTCGTTTCTCGCTGACATCAATTGCCATGGATGACAGCGCTATCGATGAGTTCGACTTCCAGTATTGGCTTGAACACTCATCTATTTCCCATCCAAATCTTACTCCAAACAGCGACGAAGCATGGCTAGTCGAGCTTAACGATCGTGCTAATCATGGGCCTTTCCTTTCCACTCCGACGATTACCCTCTATTCGAACGTCCACACTGAGATTGTGCCAGTTCTTCCTGCAATTAATATTCCATCCGTCGATGAAATCGCCCTCGCTCTCAGCCCAAAACTTGATGCCCATCTATGTCGTATCAGCACGCCGTTCCAACGTGCCCTGGTCCATGAAGCGAACGCGCCTACTTGGGGTCGCGTTCTAACCGAAATGTCTCATATCGTCTTTCAACACATCAAGTTGCTCCCCATGGGCGTGTCGGTGCCGGATACCGTTTTCAATCATGTATGCCAAGTTGCCATGATGCGGCTTGCACAGAGTCCGTTCGAGCTTGAACCAGGTAAGACAACCGTAATCCCTATTAATTACGGACTGAACGACATACATCACAGTCACTCTGAACTGGCTCAGCAGGATCCAAGAAGAGATCTACATATCGTGGGGATCACAAGCGTTCTGCAAACAGGTCCGAATCCATGTTGGTACCAGTTTCTGTTGTTGTCCCTCAATGATGAGAGGTTAATGTGACTTGGTAGCTGAATGACGTCGTACGCATCGCCCGACAGAACATGTGTCAAAGAGCGCAATACTTCGTTCTCGGGGACTCCGAGTGTCCAGGAATCGTACAACTTGACATGACGCCTGATCAAATGCGCTTGCTTCTTTCTCAGATGTCCTTCTCTGTCGAACATGGCTGCGAGCTTCTCCATCGCACCATGGATGGAAAGATCATCTGGTTTGGCAACCACGGCTTCGCGTATGTGGTCCAAAAGTCGCTATACGATATTACTTGTCCGGGGTGGTGTGGCGCGCTGAGCAAGATGAAACTCCCGGGTGTCAAGAACCTTGCGGTTTGCCAGCTGTCAGAAGCTTCTGTCTATACGGTGGCCACTCAAATTGCATGGGTGAGCTACTAGTCCCTCATTGTTGTACATCACAAATTGATCGTATCGTAGATGGTACACGTTGCACGGTTCTATCTCCAGATTATGCTGCAGCCCCCTACTACCAGATCACAGAGAGGTGCCGACGACTCACAACCAACGCCGACCAGCCCATGGCTTGAGTGGACGGATACACTGAATGGCGAGGTGAACAGTGATATCAAAATCCTGGAGCAGTTTATCACTGGACTCCTTGCGCCAACTGCTGTCGGCCCCGAGATGGAAGAGGCATCCAAAAAAATGAAACGGTACATAGATTTCATTGCTTGCCCCGCTGATATCATCTATCAGGGTAGTCTGGGGAGTTTTTTATATGCTAACCATCTACCTTTGATTATCGACGATCAGAGGACCCTTGAGGACCCTCAAACATGAACATGTATAGCACGCGCTACTTTCTGTTAGGAACTCCGATAGTCGCCGATTGCAATGGTGTATATAAGGAATGTGTTTGGTTTAGTTGTTTTTACTATGCTGCTGCACCCCATCATGAACACGGAAAGTCCCACGTCGCCTATCGAACCGATTGTACATCTCCTCGTCGTCTCCGGAGACCAGTTGCGACACACACCTTTTGTACACATGGTCGGGTCAAATCATTGTCTTTCTTCCGGTGATTCTCTCGCGAGAGAGACCGCTCGCTTGTTGAGCTCCTCGCGCTCAGGTTTTGGAGGTGGCCACTTTCGCCCGCGTACCACCCCATCAGGCAAGGTATTTCATCTTGTATTGTTTCTGAGTTAAACTCTAACCACGAACAGCAACATTCTTCATCTCCTATGTCCAATAGGCAAAGAAAGGCTAGGATGTGGCACGAAGCCTTGCAGAGGAAGCGAAGTGGAGCGAAGATGATGTTTGCTGCTCAGAAGGTAATCGAAGAGGTCGAAGCGGAGATCGGACAGAGTGTTTCCAAGGACACTCTCAACAAGCTGCATGCCCAGTATTACAATGTCGACGATGTCGACGATCCGACTGCCGAAGCATACATTGCATCTGTCTCCGCTGTCCGCGCGCAGCTACAATTCGGAACATCTGAGTCAGGGGATTGCAACTCAAAGTAATGTCTTTACCTGGTTCGTCAAAGGCGCACTGAACGATTCTCAGAGTTGGGGTTAATTAGCGTTATAAGACATCCCGTATGCACCCACCATTGTACTGTTATGTATTGTGGGCTGTCGTTGCGCTGTAGTTCATACGGATTTTTATTCTTGTACCCCTCGTCACGCAAGTTCTGAAACTTAAAATATTAGTGAGACGGACTTTTAGATTTAGTTACGTATTAGTACTTGACTCGAACCAGCATGGAACCGCAGCTGTTTGTGCAAACATGCGTTTGCAATCGTTCTTTCGATGATCCTGGGGCGTTCACAAGACACGGAAAACACTGCAAGAAGCGCAAAAGGCAGCTAGGAGATGCGCTTCTCAGGGCAAAGGAGTCATACGCCCTGAAGAGACAGTGTCTTCAAGCCAATGGCTCCCACTCGGTCGTCGCCGCGGCGCTGTCTCGCGAGAGCCAATCAACCGTGAATTCCGGTGAGCAAGACGATAATCGCTCAGATACAGAGAGCAGCCAAAGGCACCAAGTGTGTTCTATTTGTACGACAGCATTTTTCAGCCCACTGATCCACCATCGTTAGGACGCAGACTTTCAGCCCTCCAGAACCGTCGAACGGCCAGAAGATGACTTACTGTTGGCCGTTCGCAGAGGCCAGCAGTTAAATCGCCAATTGCCTCAACGTTTTAAGGATATGCTCCCCGAACCACCTCTGCCACTTCCCCCTCCCAACGACATGTATTCCCAACTGGTTGCAGCGGTACCAAATTCGCAGGAGGCTTCAGTTCAAGGTCATATCTCACCATCGCGGCGCGAGGAACACACCACTCAGATGAATTCTTTCAATCTCTTTCATGTCTACGATAGTGACGCCATCCCTGTTCATGATCCTGAAGACCAGGGCAACGACCCAGAGGATAGTCTGCGTTCTGAGCCAATGGTCAATGTGGTACAAGGATTCAACCCAGAGAACCCATTTCACCCTTATCCGAACGAGAACTCGTGGCGCTTGGGCGATTGGTATTGGAACCAAGGGACACAAAAGTCGAAAAAAAGCTTCGCCAACCTCCTCGGTATAATCGGGAGTGGAGATTTCCAACCTGAAGATGTGTCGCGCACCAACTGGGCAGCAATTGACCGCGAATTGGGTGGCCGAACAGCTCCTGAATGGCAGGATTCAGCGGAGTGGATGGAGGATAGTTGGGAATGCAGAAACATCACGATATCTGTTCCCTTTTCTCGTCGCTGCGAAAACCCGGGCCCCAAGGACTACACTATCTCAGGGTTTTACCGGCGCTCGCTCATTTCCATAATTCGGGAGCGGCTCACGGATCCAATGCGCTGTCGTCGTTTTCACTTCGAACCATACTCGTTGCGATGGCGACCCCCACACAGGACGCGCAGTATCGAAGTCCATGGAGAACTCTTCACTTCACAGGCATTCATCGAAGCACACCGGAAGTTGCAGGATTCCCCTCCCGAAGTTAACTGTAGTTTGCCCCGACGGATCGTCGCACTGATGTTCTGGTCAGACGCGACACAGCTTACCTCATTTGGTGAGGCAAAGCTGTGGCCCTTATATGTGTACTTCGGAAATGAGTTGAAGTACAACCGCGCTCAACCAACAATGGATCTTTGTGCCCATGCTGCATATTTCCAAACGGTCAGTATTCTTGTGAATTCTTATGACGTGAACAGTTGATGTGTTTGCATTAATTCAGCTGCCAGATGGTTTTCGGGATTTTGTAATGGAACACGTAGGGGGTGATAGGCCTCCAAATGACTCCTTCTTCACACACTGTCACAGGGAACTATTCCACGGTCAGTGGAAGGACATTCTCGATGACGAATTTCTTCGTGCATATGAACACGGGATCGTTCTTTTGTGTGGTGACGGGCTCGAGAGGCGGCTTTATCCAAGGATTTTCACGTATTCTGCAGACTACCCAGAGAAGTACTGCATCTGAGCTATGTCAACGTACTCATTGTCTTATTCGTCTTGCCGTCAGGGTACTCATTGCAAACGTCCACAACCTCGGTAGGTGTCCCTGTCCTCGGTGCCTCATTCCGAAGGACCAGGTCCAGAATGTTGCAACCGACGGCGATATGGCGCAGTGCCAGATGTTGGCTCGCAGAGATACTGTGGAACGTCGCAACAAGATTGCCTCAGCCCGTGCATTGATCTATGAAAAGGGATATGTCGTTGACACCACCCAAGTAGAAGCTAAGCTCAAGGATGAGTCGTTGGTTCCCACAGCAGTAAGTATCGTTTCGAAAATTGCCCTTGAATACAATCCTAAGGTATTTTGACTAGAATGCGTTTTCGGACAGATTAAGTCACACAGGCTTTGATTTCTTTCTCATGCTTGTTGTAGACCTGCTTCATGAGTTTGAACTTGGCGTCTGGAAGGCCATATTGATCCACCTGCTTCGGATAGTTGACAGTGCAAGAGAAACATCCCTCGCCGAGCTTGATAGCCGGTAAGTAGTTCTGGTATTTCTTGATATTGTCATTTTTTGAACTACTTTGTATGCAAGTTTTCGTAAGGTACCCTCCTTTGGTCGTGACACCATCCGTCGTTTCCATAAGAACGTCTCTGAATTGAAGAAGTTGGCTGCGCGGGATTTCGAAGACATATTACAGGTTAGTCATGATTTTGCCTGCACTGCTTGCTGACAATGTTGTCACATGCAGTGTTTGGTCCCAGTCTTTGCAGGGTTGTTACAAGACCCCTACAACGATCAAGTCGTGCAGCTTCTCTTTATACTCTGCCACTGGCACGGGCTTGCTAAATTGCACATGCACACAGATGAAACTCTCGGAGTATTTGAAAAAGTGACTGTGGACCTTGCTAACCATCTCCGCAGCTTCGTCTCTGATGTCTGCCCATTTTTTCCGACCAAGGAACTACATCGCGAGGCCGACGCGCGCACAAGACGTCAAGAATGCCATGGAAGTAAAAATCCGGGGACAGTAGGCGGCCCCTCCCAAAGTAGTAGTGCTCGCCGACCGAAAGGACTCAACCTCCAAACGTACAAGCTCCATGCTCTTGCCGATTATCCTGCACATATTCGGGTGTTTGGCACCACTGATTCATATTCGACGCAATTGGTACGTGTTAGTCTATTGATATCGATCTCACTCTTGCACATGGTCTATCTAGGGAGAACTGGAACATAAGACGAGCAAAGCTCGCTTTAGAAGAACAAACCAGAAGAAGTATACATCGCAACTAGCATCCATCGAATGCCGACAAGCTCGCATTCGCGGTATACGCGCAAGGCTTCGCTCACGAGATGCGAGTGACCCTGTACCACATACACCCGAACAGCACCACGTTATTGGCAAGTCTCAAAATTTCCCAGAAGAACTCACAAAATTCGTGCAGAGCAACCTGGGTGATCCAGCTGCCAAAGTTAGTTTCTCATTTCTATGCATGGATTGTACAATTCATTGTATTAGGACTTCATACCGAAGTTAAGGGCGCATATCCTACCTCGGATTGTTGCCATTCACCAGGGCATGGACCCGTCTAATGACGTTTCATTGAATGTGGAGCTTGGGGATGACGCCCTCGCCGACTTGCCTGCGAAGTTGACTGGTGTCGTCTTCAAAGCCAATAGAATTTACCAGCACAGACTGCTCCGGGTTAACTACACTACCTACGACCTTCGGCGCGAATCCGATGCGGTCAACCCACGCACTGACCACCGTGACATTATGTTACTATCACGCGCAGGACAGTCTCAACATCCCTTTTGCTACGCTCGGGTTTTGGGAATTTTCCATGCTAACGTCATATACACGGGTCCAGGGTCGAGAGATTACCTGTCGCGACGTGTTGAGTTCCTTTGGGTGCGATGGTTTGAAGTATTGGAGGATCGCCCTTCAGGATGGCAACATTTAACCTTCGATACCGCAAGATTTGTACCAATGGGGGATGAAGACGCATTTGGTTTCGTGGATCCAGACAATGTCGTGCGAGCTTGTCATTTGATACCCTCTTTTACTGATGGTATGTTGCGTTCTGATGGCATCGCTGTGTCATCCTGCGCTCGTGACTCAGACGACTGGAAGCATTACTATGTGAACCGGTGCGTATTATTATTCTACTAGGATTATACATGACTGACTCGGGCCCCCATGACCAGCTTTGTGGATCGTGACATGATCATGAGATATCATTGGGGCCTCGGTATTGGGCACACTTACTCTCACATTCTCAGGCATGAAATTGCAGGGGCATACCAAAATAACAATATAGAAAATCCAAGTCGTGGTCCAGATCATGGTATGTGATCTAGTTCTGAAGGGCATATTATTTACTGACTGAACTCGAACTCGGTTCCAGGTAGCAATTGTGGTACTTTACTACTGCATGACTCGGAGGACTGCACAGACCCAGAGGGCACGGACTCGAGCAATTCGAGTGACTCAGAGTCGGAGTCGGAGTCTGTCCTGGAAAACCATCTTGACATGTATGGATGGGAAGATACCATGCAGGATGATTATGGATACGAGTTTTGATTTCAGCTACAAGTTGATCATTTTTATGTGTTGTGGATTGCCGCTATGATTTTTCAATTCCAACAAGTCCTTCGGACTGCGACAATTTTGATATCCATTATCGCAGGTACAACAGATTTGGGAGCAAAGTCGAGGGAGAACCCGCGCAGGCCGCGCGACGAGAACTCTAGGTGAGTCCCCCCCTTTTCCCCTCCGTCTTGCTTCGCCAACGCCCGCTCGCCCGCCCACCTCGGGACGGACAGGATGTAGCGGTGATCGACACGCCTCTCGAATACGCCGGCACGCTCTTCTTCGTGCTTGTGGGCGTCGACTGGGTGTTCGATGTCCGGATCTACGCCGTGCAGACACACGTCGGACGATCGACCGAGTAAGTTCCGATGTCACCCCTGCTCGAATGGAGTCGCTGACCGGCCCCGCGATGCTCTTAGATCAGATCAGATGAACCTGGCGTGGTTCTCGCTCGCGCCAGACAGCCTCGACGCGCGCTCTGCCCCTGCCCCCGCCCCCGGGTGTGCCCCCCGTACGACCGGATGTGGGCTGCCGAGGCTGTACTGGCTGCCCCAGCTTGACGAGGGGAACGTGATGAGACGGTATTAGTTCGGGAGCTTGGCCCAGGCTCAGGCCAACGCCTAGATCGCCTTTGTTGGTAGCGGACCCTACGAAATCGGATTGCATCACTCATCCTAATGAACGAATGGATCGACCGCGTCAGCGTCGGAATGCGCTATCATCAGCGCGACATAGCTGCCGGCTTTCGACTGGCTCCGTGCGAGAGCAAAATACAGAAGCTTGAGAATCCCAAGTTGATGCGACCAACACCGAGACTTGGCGTATCACGACATGCTACAGACTGGAGTCCTTGTACATTGGGAAACATGAATGACTGCCTGCAGACGTGCGATTCGTCCGTCTGATGCCGGGGAGCCGAAATAATAAGCGTGATTTCTGCGTGGGAAGTGCGCGATTTAGGCATGTTTGCGCGATTTTTCGCAGACCGTTCTATGAGGCAAGCTAGCGCGCGACTCGGAGTCGCTTGACACTACCGCCGCCTCTAACCACGGCGACGACAACGTCACCTCGACGCTCGCCCAACATCCCGAGCCCCAATGCTTACCCAGCGGCTCCGCCGAGTCCACTTGAGCCTTCGCGCTCACCCGACGCCCCTGCTGTGTCTGGTCGACCCCGAACAATGAACCCTGACATTCGTTCAGTACCCCCACCACGTCTCCATCACCTTTTCTCGAGTGCCATCGCTCGTCTGGTGCCTTGCGTGTTTTCACGAATGCAAGCGTCTCCCTGCCTCCCCAGCCGTGCCTTTTCGAGCGCTATCGCTCGCCTGGCGCCCCCTACCACCCCTGCTGTCTTTCCTCGAGTGCGACCACCCGCCGGTTGCCGTGGCTGTGCCATTCGAGCGCAGGTGCTTCCCTGCCGCCCTCGCGAGTCCGATGCTCACCGTTGCCTTCACCAGAGCTCGACAGCTCGCCACTCACCCCAACTTAACATTGTGAGCCCGCCAGGCCCATGCTCGCACCCTCTCCTTTGCCTCGTGACGCTCGTCTCACGACGACGACGCCATGCCCTCTCCCTCTCCATGGTCTTCGCGACGGTGACACGACGCGCATCCAACGACAACGCTGCGCCCTCGCCACGCCTTCTCCCCCGTCTCGCGACGACACGCCATCGCCGGCGCCGGCGCCACGCCCTCATCTCGCGACGGTGGCGTGATGTCAACGTCCAAGCCCCTTGTCTCGTGACGACGATGACGGTGACGCCACACCCGCGCTCATCCCCTCTCCTTCGCCTCGCCCTGTCCTCGTCCACGTCTACACACTCTCCTTCGTCTCATGACGACGACACGCACACGTACACGCCCTCCTCTTCATCTCGCGATGACGCTGACACGCATACCTCCCCGCCCTTACCCTCTTCTCGCAACGCCGATGCCTGGCCCTCGCCGCAACGATGACGGTGACCCCAGCACACGTCCTCTCCCTCTCCCTCGTCTCGGGATGACAGCCGCGACGACATGACGACAGCGGTGGCACCAACGGCGATACCACGCCCCCGTGATGCCCTCACCCTCGCCCCCACCTAGCTCCCATAGTTCACGGGTACCGGGTATGTAGTCCCCTATGGCTGACCACTCGCCCAGCGGCCCCACTGTGCCCTCGCCCGTTTTATTGCACCAACCACTCCCTGCCTCCATTGATCATTCCAGCTCCTCACAGCTCACTCCTGGGTCCGGAGCGCGCGAGCCCGCCTGCTGGGCACACGTGCCTGCGAGGTTTCCCACCTATCCTCGTAGCTCACGCTCTGTCCCGGGCCGGAGAGCGCTTCGCGCCCCCCCTCCCGTCCATCCTCCCTCTCATCCCTCCTGAGCGGCGAGCAGACAGTGACGTCCAAAGAATTCCCACCATGTTTAATCCGGCTCTAGTTCTCCGTACATAGTATCCCATGTATCATCCTACTTATACAACAATATCAGCGTGTCAGTTAGAGACGCGCGAATCGCGCAAACTTGGGCTGAATGAATATGTCGCGCTGATTTTTTCGGCAGTTGGAGCTCCATATGGATGTGGCTGTTCATGAATTATAATTTTTATGGCACAATGATTGTACAATTGCAATTGATCATATGTAGAGACCAGGGTGATACTTGAGTATAAGTGTTTTGACATACTGGTACTGAACTGACAAGGTTACAAAATCTTTGCCAGGGATTATATAGCATCATCATGTTTTTATCTTGAAGATTATTGACACAGCTTTGGGTATCTTCCTAGTATTAAATTATCATCTAATTGCAATGATAGATAATCACTCATAAGATTGCATCAACAGTATTATGACTGAACTAATCTATCTGGTGATACCTGCACCACCCCATTTTCCTGATGTAGACGATGTCTCGTCAGTCGACGGTCGCTCTGACGAGGCCATTTCGCGAGTCCTGGGCACACACAATAAGCCAAATAAGTCCGGTTAAGTCGCATTTAGACATTTGTAAAATTCCTGATGTGGGAGCTGCAAGACGGTACCTCAAACTCGAAGGTCACCCAAATTCATCTGACAATCATATCCGGGATAGCTACCGTAACTCAGGATATGTGCGACGACAAATTTGTTTCTTCCCCGTCGAGGTATGAGTCTGAGGAGGGCACAAAGAACTACTTAGCGATCTGCTTAGGGTCCAGACGGATAGCTGGCGAACTTCCACTTGCGGTTAAAGGTCATGCCGAGCTGTTCAGCCGAACGCTTGATGTCTGCCCTGCCACAGTCTGAGACAAGTTTGAAAGATACTCCTCCAGGTGGCAGGAGCGTGAGAGTGGCGAAGAATGAATAACAAGCCCGCATGTTGGACAATATTTTCGAGGAAACACATCACGCGCAGGGAAACCGGTAAGGTTGTTCCAATCGCGTAGATCGATGTAGAGTACGATAGCGTTCTTTCTGTGCAACTAAAAACCGGATCAGCTGCCAGTGCATGTGGGACAGGCAGCGACTCACCTCAAGGAGTAACCTCGATTTGCCAATTCTTGGGCTCTGAATGATGGGACTGCCAATCTTGGCGAAGTACTGCCGACATTCGGTCCTGAACAGAAACATGTTCTCGTGTGGGGCTTCAGCAGTGGCACCCTCGAATGATTTGGACAAGTTGCGATGTAGATCTGCGCGAACTTGCAGCGAGGAAAACTTGCCAAGCTCCGCAGTCGGAAGCCATCCTCTTCTACGAAACATTCGAATACCCTCTCCGATAGGTCTAACCATCACGCATTCCAATATTTGCGAGTGTCCAAGGTGACCTCCCGTCATACTGTCAGACACGCACAGACGGCGTCTAGCGCCACCACCCACCACTCACTCACCCCCGACCTGCGTCGCACCTCTGAACCCGCTCCGCCCCCGCTCCCAACGCATGTCCTCCGCCGATCCCCGTCTCCCAACCTCGACCAGCGCAGTCAAGCCCTTCGCAACCGGCCTCTCTGAACCCGTCTCGAGCACCTGCTGGCGTCCCACGAGCCCCGCGAGCGCGTCCGCGACGCCGCGCCTGTCCGCGAGGAACGGGTACACGCGCGCGTCCATCCCAGCGGCGTACACGCGCAGACAGCGCTCGTCGTCGCGTTCCGTGTACGTCGCCGCCAGCTCGGGCGGGCGCCCCAAGTCGACCGAGATGGCGATGTAGGGGAGCACGTCCGGGTCCGCCGCGCCCGGCGGCGCGAGCGGGCCCAAGACTTTGCGGGAGAACCCGGAGAGACGGTCTTTGGCGTGCGCGGATTCGAGGGTCGTGTGACGGATGAATATCTGCGAGACGTGTGGTTCCTCTGACGCGCCGGCGGCGCTGGGCCTCTTGAAGTAGACCGGGATCACCTGGTCCACGAGAAGTTCTTGGGAGCAGCACTGGACGGCGCTGGTTCGTTGCCAATGACGCTGTGTCCATTCAACCAGCCTGAGGAGGGGG
>JBBPSZ010000224.1:1918-14192 GCA_038093835.1 Strobilomyces confusus
CGTCCGTTCTCGTGCATCAGGTTCTATTCCCTTGGCGGACGCCGCCCCGGCTCTATGGATGGTTGCATGTCTATTGTCACGGAGAGATTCGCGATGCGGCAGAGACGCATGCGCGGACGGATACGGTGATGTGATTGACGAGGAAACGACGTTGCCTGAGTGGGAGTTGAGCGAACGGCTGGTCCGGTTATCCATCAGCCACGCGTACCGGTCATACCGGCCGCATCGGTCGGTTATTGATTTAGTGGAAATGCACGAATTCCGCCGCGTTTGCTGAAGAATCGGAAGGAGCCAGACTTACGACTGCAATAGTGGGCCATGGAACGGTGGCGGTGGATGCCGAGCTTGATGTGACGAATGTGGTTTCACCGCATGCGGTCAATATGCTGCAAGGGGAGCCGTCCCATAAAAGCAGGCGCGAAGAAGCAGCTTGCACTTCGATCAGTTTTTGAAGAAGAAAAATCTATGTTAGGAGTGTACTGCAAACCACACGATATGAGACCATGCGAAGATCCCCAGGATGAGAACTCGTCTATATCCCACTGTCCAGGAATGCCTGCATTACTGAAAGCGGTCCAACGCCAGCTGCCTCCTCGACGCGGCGCAGCAGTGGAATGAAAAGCTGCCTGGCGGGGCTGATCGCAGGCGGAACCATCAAACCACCAGCTAGGCCTCTGCTGTACCATGAATCCACTGTGGAACGATAATGAAAGGAGGGGGCAGAGATTCAAACGTCGAACATGCGTACCCAACGGTTGGGCCATCACGAAAATACACAAGTACACCCACAACCTTCCACAAATTCCACCCACCCTTTTCCTGGTGATACGATGCCACACCTTCTCGAGCAAGAGTAATAGCGCTTGTGACATGAAGAACAGCACCACGGGCCAACTGAAGCCCTTGCCAAGCATGTATGCTGAGCATTCGTGGTACATTCCCGAGGCAAAGAATGTTCCGAACAACATTCCAACATCTCCAGCAATCCATTTACCGAAGAAGCCTCCATAAACAAAGAATGTCTGGCGAAGTACCTGATGCCACCGCTTGGCCCAGAAGGTATGCAGAGAGTCAGAAATCCAAGGGTTGTCCATCAATGGAGGCCACATTTCCGGAGAGCTAGACAATGCTGCAATAGCAATCAAAGTAAAGCAACCATGCATCATTTCAAAACCGGAGATGAGACACGTTCCTGCGGCAAGGTGGATCGCGCTAGAAAGGACGTATCGTTGGAGGGGGGGTAGGTGCTGTTTGAATATTGTTCCTCCGTGAGGCGAACCGACATCTGGGACGAGTTTGATGAGAGATTCCAAGACATCGAGAAGGAGGAAGTGTTTGAGCATAGAAGCGGCAGTAGCAAGGAGGAAAGCAGAACGCTCGGAAGGTCGCGGGTCTCTTGGAATGTACAGGTCAGCACCGAACTGCCACCCCAGTCCGCGCATCGTCAGCGCCACCTCGAATGAGTCGAAGAGACAGGGAGGTAACATCAACGTGTTTCGCGGAGGCACCGTGTAGGACGTAGAAACCTCACTGGGCCGTTCATTGGAGTCGCAATCGTCGGGACAGCAATTGGGGTGATGGGAAACGGAGGATGGTTTGGACAGCACGCCGGGCTTCGTCTCGCCGACTTTGAGTATTCCATCTTTCCTCCACGCGAAGTCGATAGCTTTGCCACAGAGCAACTCGGCGAAGAGACCTATTATGTCATGTCACGGGCGTTTCCGGGACAGTAGGTCTTCCTCACCTTGACCCCAGTTGTAGGCATTAAGTTCCGGGTCCGTATACATGAAACGAAAATACGTTCCAAATGTAAGACAGATAACTAGGGGTAGGAGCATCAAGCGCAAATAGAA
Source organism: Strobilomyces confusus (assembly GCA_038093835.1). Classification (NCBI taxonomy): domain Eukaryota; kingdom Fungi; phylum Basidiomycota; class Agaricomycetes; order Boletales; family Boletaceae; genus Strobilomyces; species Strobilomyces confusus. Next base: position 3,772 of record JBBPSZ010000224.1, read on the forward strand.
GGTATCTGGGCGTCTGGAGAGGTAGGCCATCACGAAGAACGGAATTAATGGCAGAAGAAGATGAGGAATATGGTGGAAACGTATGGGTATGCGGTCTCGAGGATAAGGTATTATTGCTCGGTATGCATCACGAGCGCTGCGTACAGATGCCGTGAAAAGTGAAAGAAACATGTGAGCTCAAGACTTACACAAGAAAGACGGTCGACCACATGAGCTGGCTCTGGCAGAAAGGACGTGTCGCGTCACTGTGACAGCGCGGCTGTGCTCATAGATGGCATAGATAATCGGCTGCCCTTATCGCCGCCTGACCCACCTGGCCACCGTGGTTGAGATAAGTTTCCGGCTGTTCGCGGTGCCCGCTCTGCTGGTATGCCTTGGCTCACCGTCTTCGGGCGGTCCCTTCTTCTGATCTCCCTCGAGGTTGCCGCAAATGCCGTCTGCCTGGCCCTCGCAGCGCGCTTCCACTCAATCATAGGACTCGCTATTCTGGCTTGGGTACGCAGGGTGAAATCATGCACTTTCTCGGCTGACTTGCTTGGGTCCAGACAATCGGTTTGAGGCATGGTAAGCAACATCACGAAGATTCCTCGTGCGAACCTGACGAGTGACGTCGCCGCAGCTCTTGACGCAGACCACATCAGGTTATTCAGTCAATGTTTCGTGCACTCGTGCGTGGCATTTATCTCGACTCGCCTTGGGTTATTTATATACGACTACGACAGTAGCGACTGATCGATCGCCGGACGCAGTGCGATTGACAATGCCACGCGGACTCTCATCAATCATGGACGTATTGCAATAACTTGCGGGTTGTTCTTTTCTCTTGGACATAGCACGATAGTGATTGTGGTGGTATGTCCCGTTTGCCCTTTCAAGCTTGGCCCTTTTTCAATGCACCGCCGACCAGAACGTCGCGCTAGTTATTAGCACCAGCATCTACGGCAAATTAGATGGTGTCGGTAACGTTGGGTCGATACTAGGTGTGCACCGTCACTCTTCGTGTGGGACTGTTCGGACATCCGCTTATAGGGACGGCCATCAGTGGAGCCTTCTTATTCATTGTCGGTCTCGTTAATTCAGTCATATTGTGCAAAGTCCTTCGTCGGCGCCGTCAGGTATGCCTTCCCATGCCGACGTTTGAACCCCGAGACCACGGGCTAATCATCCAATGGACAGGTGAGACGTAAACGAGATTCAGAGCAGAGAGATCCAGATCCAGAACCCGCTTCCAACGAAAACATGCTAACGATGCGATTACTTGGCCCTTTGGTCAACTTCGTAAACCGTCCGTGGAAGGTGCGTCAGTGTAAAGAAGAACGTAGGTCACCTCTCAACAGTTAATCGATAGATGTATCCCGTGGGCGTGCTGTTCGGTCTAGGTAAATCCCGACGTCGCTACGTTCTGCCGCAGCAGATCTTGACTCGCTCGACGCACAGGGTTTGATACGGCGTCTTCAATCGCCCTACTTGCCATCTCTGCACTGGCCAAAGGCGGCGAGAACAAGACGCGAACACTCCCCTCACAGGTTATCCTCTTGCCTGTGAGACTGCCCCTCACGCCTTCCATTTCCCCGCGTGATTCACATTTACTGAAAGGTATTGTTCACAACGGGGATGACATTGGTGGACACGCTCGATTCTATTCTCATGTTTTATTCGTACACCGGATTCGCTGACCACTCACGGAGGATTTTTGAGCCAAGTAGTCTTCCCTTGAGAACCAAGGATGCGCGATCGGCGAACACGCATGGTCAAGTGATTTCGACCGAGGAAATGACAAAAGAGCCGAGTCCAGCAATGACCCAAGCAGCCGTCGTTGAGGAAGCGGAGAGCAAGACAGTGGACGACGGGGGGCATGGCAGCGGCAGGGATGCAGTAATACGAGAACGCGGCGACCGCATGGTGTTGGTAAAACAAAGCACGATGTCGGGGCTCAGCATCGCCCTGACGACGATGAGTATTCTGCTCGCCTTCAGGTCAGTGCACAAAACATGCAGTCACCGGCCCCGGACTGATCTTCGTGTAGCATGTCGTTCATAGAGATCATGGGAATGATCGAGGCGAATTGCGGTAAATGTGCGGCGGCAGCATCCGCTCCCGACGGCGGTGGACTAGCAGGAGGGTGGTGGCGGTTCTGGGCCGAGGTGAGTCAGGAACGGCGCATTTGACGGGCACGATACTGAAAGGCAAAGGCGAGCGACAACTACGGGTACATTGGAGCAGGGATAGTTGGGATGTTCGTCGTGGTCGTCTGTGGGTGGTTCATTGCTAAACGCTCGTGTAAGATGTTTTGTCGGAGAGGATAGTAGCCGAACCGATTTGATAAAGTTGGACGTGTGTTTTGGCGTGTTGTTTGAACCAGGAATGGCTCGTCCGACATACCGTTGGGTTTGGACTCGACCATTGGCAGTCGCTGCCAACGCACTTTGACGACACTCACGACCATCTTGCCCTCCATTGTACTATTCTTCTGTACTCTCTAACGACCGCTGCGCAGACGGCAACCCCTACCACCATCTCGCCTCCAGCCCGGCTACCCTCACCTTGATCATGGTCTCAACCCGTCTTCACGTCAATACCGATGTACGCCGAGAAGCTGTAGTAGCACCGATTAGATCGGCAGGTCCCTCAAACGTGACTCCCCAGACGCTTTCTTCTCTGTCTCGCTCCAATGGCGCGCGCACGCGCAGTGGATCCACGGCCTCCACGGCTTCCTCGATCTCTGTCGTGTCCCCGTGTCCCTCCTCCGCGTCCGCTTCGTCATCGTCCCTCCATTTACCTGAGCCAGAGAAGGAATCAGCCCAGCTTACCCCCCAGTCCAACTCCACTTCACCCAGCCCTTCTGCAGATGAAACAGTTCGCGTCCAGCCCTCCGCACCCGAGTATGTTCTGGCTCTCCATGATTTTGTCCCTCAACAGCAAAACGCGACGTGTCTCTCCTTTCGGGCCGGTCAAGTTATCCGTGTATTCAATCGTGACCCCAGCGGGTGGTGGGACGGCGAACTACATGGTCAGAGAGGGTGGTTCCCGAGTAATTATGTCAGTGCCGATGAACGCGTGATCTCTCTGACGGAAGAACAGCTCCGCCCATCGGTAGGCGCTACTTTTTACCGCAGTTGTCTATTCATCTCAGTTATCAATTTTCCTAGCTTCGTCAACCTTCTCGTCACGCGCACACCATGTCGGCCGTTTCGGCTGCATCGTGGGCTACTACCCCCTCGCGCGGCCCATCTCGCAAAGACCATCGTCCCTTGGTCACGGAAGCTCTCGGTCCTGACATTGCGTCATACTGTCCCCCCTTGATGGTCAATCTGTTGCAGAGTCTCTCCCTCTTGCAAAGTGCAGTCAGGTCTAATCGCACAACACATTTTCAGCCGTCCACGGCGTGCATTATATCATGTGTGCGGTTCATCCTCTCCTCCATGGAATGCCTTCCTCGTGAGGCACCATTATTGAAACGCTTCCCTCCTCTGGCCCTTGAGCGAAAACAAATATTGTCCGTTCTGGCCGCGCTGGTCTCGCAGGCCAGAAAAGCCTCGGATGAGACATGCGATGAAGATGCCCGAGACGCGGAGATTGAGGGGATGCTCAAGCTCGGTGGTCAGGTGTTCTCCCAAGTGCGACGGTTTTTGGCAGTCGCAGTACAGTGCGGCGTCGAACTCCCAGAGAGGGGACCGTCTTCGCCTACCGACAGTATCGCATCCTCATACTCACAACTAGAACGCGTCTCTCCAGACCCCATGACAATACCTCCGGCAGAATCTAGCCAGTTATCTGGTGAACTGTCTGGTTTGAGAAACTCCAGGTTAGAAGACTACGAAGGAACGGATCCTTCCAGGACAGCCTTTCGTGCCAAAAGCCTCTGTGACCTCCGGTCTCAACGAAAAATAACGACATACCGAGATTCAAATTACTCCCTTACCCCCTTACTCCCTCATCGAACGACCGTCGCCCGTGCGAAGAAAGAGCAATACCTCGTTCACGAAGCCAGTCGTCACAAACCTGCTATGCTCTCCATAAGCAGTACTTCTTCGTCTTCGTCGTTCTCTTCCACCGAGTCACCTAGGCCCCTTGTATTACCATCCTTCCCTTCGGGTCCTTCGACGCCTGCCGAAGTTATGGATGCGCTCAAGTGCACCCACGATCAATACCTCTCAACCATTGCAGCATTTATAGGTCATGCACATTCGCATTCCCGCACGTCTCATGCATCCAGCACAGGCCATATGTATGAGCTGGTGCGAGAGATCGTTGAGATGGTCTGCAAACTCCTTACCATTGTCGAAGCGGTCATGCGGCACCCGGATATTCCCAAACACAAAGTTGGCAATCTTAGAGTTGCGAAAGAGGGACTATACAACGTGACGAGTTCGCTTGCAGAATCTGTCCGACTTCTTATGGTCCCCCTTGCGCCGGACGCAACGGAGGAAGCAGAGAAGGCATCATTGATCCGTTCAGCTACCGCTGCTTGCAAAGCTGGTGCTGACTGCGTTTCCGCGGTCAAAATATGCTTGAGTCGAACCTCAACGGAACAGCAATTCGTTATCCAAGTTCCAGTGACATCAGATTCGGGTCCTGCTTCATTCGCTCCGAATAAGTTTCCGCGACACCAGCGCACTAGATCTTCTCTGCACCATTCGTGTCGAAGCAGCATCGATGAGGGCGACGTCGCCGTTCAGGGTCAAACACCAGTGGGCCATGCGCCAATAGGTCTAACGCGGATTCAAGAGACGTTTTCGGACTCGTCCGTTCTCACCGGCCGCTCGAAGTCATCTGATAGCTCGCAAGATACGGCACCTACTTCGGTAGATGAACATGATACCTCCGAATCGTATTCGAAAATCGACTCGGCTGCATCAGATGACATGGCTTCACCTTGTCCAAACCCGACTAATGCTGCACCTGAGGACATTCAAGGTGTCCAGGAGACCGCGAACACTGTTGAAGACGGGCTTGTGCAAGATGTCATTCCTCCTGTTACCCTGGATGTCAAGCGTGACCCTCTGGGTTACGACCACTCGGTCGAGGATGTCATCTACAACGCCGACGGCCACCTGGTCGCTGCATCGTTGGAAGTGCTTGTCGAGAAGATGATACCCCACGATAGCATTGTCGATCCCGCTTTCTCTGCTGTATTTTTTCTGACGTTCCGATTGTTTTCGACACCAATGGAACTCGTCCAGGCCATCATTCATCGGTACAACGTTATGCCTCCCCCCGATCTTTCGGAAGAAGACATGCTTCGGTGGCAACAGTACAAGGGTATACCCATTCGCCTTCGCGTATCCAACTTTGTGAAAAGCTGGCTAGAAATGTACTGGCGGCCGGGTGTAGACGATGCAGTTCTCCGGCACTTGGACTCCTTCACTCGCGAGGCGTTACAGCAGTACTTCTCAGGACCATCCCAACGCATTCTTGATCTCATTGCCTTGCGCCAAGATGCTAATATGAACGTTATCAGCCCGAGGAGCGAGCGGGTCCGTGATCCAGGGATGTCTATCAATCCACCGTCTTTCCCCCCTTCTGAGATCCCCCGACCCATGATGACCAAGGCACTGCTTTCGAATTTACGGAACAAGAATTTCAACTCCATTACGGTCACGGAATTCGACGCTCTGGAACTAGCCAGACAGCTGACGATCATGGAATGTGATCTCTACTGTGCAATTCAACCTGAAGAAATACTGGAGACAGGGCAGGAGGGATCAAAGCCGCCTGTGAATGTCAGGGCTGTCTCTTGCTTGAGTACAGTGATCACAGGCTGGGTCGCCGAGAATATTCTAAACGAACATGATATTAAAAAGCGGACCTTCTTGGTAAAATTTTTCATCAAGGTTGCAGACGTAAGTATTCTTGTTGGATCTATTTGACGTTTGACCGAATTCCATGTAGCGGTGTACATCGCTGCATAATTTCAGCACCCCCCGCTCGATTCTTGCAGCACTCGACTCGTCGACCATCTCTCGCCTGCATCAGACCTGGCTTGTGAGTCGAGAATCGGTGGACGGCGATAATTCGTGTGCTGAAAGGGTCTCAGGGTGTCCCCCAGAAGAACAAACTACAGTTGGAGGCGTTGCGACGACTAGCTGATCATAGTCGCAACTACCGTGAGTATCGCAGTAAACTGCGGAATACTGCTCCGCCGGCCGTGCCGTTTTTGGGTGAGGGTGATCGCCACGAGGACAAAGTCCTATACACTCATCCTTGCGCGAATAGGACTGTATTTGACGGACGCGACATTTTGCCGAGAGGGTAATCCTCCATATCGAGAATCACCATTGGTCCCCGGCAAGAAACTATTGAACTTTAACAAGTACCATAAATTGGCTCGTATTGTGCAAGGTTATTTACTCGTCTTCATTGTCCAACATATCGATGCTGACTCGTTGACTTCTTCGATAGACATGCAACGCTTCCAAGTACCTTACAATCTTAAGAAGATCCCCGAAGTCCAGGAGTATCTGAACGTTGCTTTCGAGAACTCCAAACATCATGGCGATCTTCAAGACCTATACAGGAGGAGGTGCGTCCCCATGAATCCCTGAGCTGTCGCTATGCTGACCGCAGAAATACCAAAGTCTGCTTGTTGAGCCCAAGCAGCCGGCTGATACTCCGCCTACAAGCGATATGCGTCACCTCTTTAATTGGGCAACACGTTCGCAGGCGCAACAGCCCACATCTGCCTAACGTCGGACATCACTATTTCCATTAATCTCGTTTTTGGCAACTCCCTGGGCTGTCAGATATCTCGTCTTCAGCTTTCCGGCTGTTGTTGTCCTGTTTATGATATAACTTCGGTTTGCTTCTCCTTGGTTTTTGTCGACCATCTACCTAATCCCTTGGGGCATATTACCTTCTATCGACATCACATTGAATATCGACACATTGCATCTTTGGTTTATCATTTGCTGTTACGACTGTTTTTCAGTCCTGTACACGTGTCATACGGAGGTAGCCAGCTAAATAATCAACACCAGCTCCCGCGAGCACTGCTCGAGAGACTTGAACTTCGACAAGGTCACTGGCCTCGTGAAATACCATTTTCCTCGTTTACATACGTGCAAAATTTGGTGAGGCTGTAGGGGTCCCTCAGTCAGTGGAAAGTGCCAAGTCCAACACTTGCATCGTTCTGTCCTTTACGACAAGTATGGTCAACAGCAGGGTCCTTGAAGACCTTCTCCAAAAACCTCTGGGACCGTATCACGACCGCGACATCCTACACGAAACAGCATGTCAGACGAAAGGTATCACCCAACTCGTCCTGTACTCATTCGTTCTCGAACACAATGGTCGCGTTATTGGGTACGTTTTGCTATGACCCCCTTTTCTTTCCTGATCGACCGCACGTTTATAATGACGTTTCTGTTTAGCCTCGACGATTCTGAACATCCTCTGGAAGGACAGGATGATTGCAGGTTTCGCTTCCGTGGCATCCTCAAGATCGCCGACCCGGGGTGGCTCTCAGACTTTGGGGTCAAGACCGTCGAGGCTGAGCTCAATCTGCGCGCCAAGGAATGCGCACGGGGAATCGGAGAGGGGGGGCGTCGCGCGCCGCAGGTGACATTGACGCTGCAGGACCTCTTCGCGGGGCACCTCACGAAATCCCAAGATGCCTCGCAGAAAGAGGGCGAGACGAGGCTCGCGGTGTTGATCCAGGGCGAGAAGAACATGCCGGCGAATTTCATGTTTTGTACGTGTCGACGACGGTGCCCGGGTGGCTCGTGCATGGGTGCTGATAGCTGGGCGCAGCGTCTCGCGTACCGAACGGACTGCTGTGGAGCTCGAAGGCCCAGTGAGCGTGCCATCTTGAGGATTTCTGCTGGCGTCGCTCAAAGTCTTGGTAGCAACCGCAGTTACGAGGTCGTTACCATGGACGTGGAGACGTATGCGCTCTCTCAAAACTTCTTTTGGCGATGGCGACTTCTCGCGCTCATGCAGAAAATCAGTAATCTCATTTGGTGGCATTCAGCCAAGAAGCGAACGCCGGGATGGTACGTCGACATGTACCTGGAACATTTTGCCTGTCGGCCCGAGGACAAGCATCGACGCATCATCTTTGACGAGGCCGATTCGGACGTCGACGAAATGGGCAACACGCGGACGCCGCGTCACCTTCTCAAGCCTCACAGAAGCGAGATATTGAAACTGTTCGCTGATCAGGCCGAGTGGTTCGTCACGAACAATGTAGTGAGCAGGAAACAATTGATCGACTTCACGTCCTGGAGAAAGTTCGCGGACGACGTACGGAAGAGGAACATAAGGAGAGAAAAAGAGATTCGCGGGGAAGCGGTGAGACGAGGTGGGCCTGCGGGGCAGGAGGCAGGATCCTCTGATGAAGATGAAGAGGACGAGGACACCCTTGATAGGCTGGTCTGCGAAAACCCGGTGATCGGCAAGTCGAACAAGACCGTCGTCCGTAAGCTGCAGCTCGCACCAGCCAGGCAAGCCCGCCAGCGAAGTCTCAGCGTCTCATCGGGATCTGGAAGCGAGGGAGACGCTCCGGGTGGTCTCGACTATGCGTCTGATTTCTCGGAGCCATCAGATGCAGAGGACGACGACTCAGACTATCGGTTTGCTGAGGAGGAGGCAGCGGATCGAATACCTTGGCAATTGCAGGTACCACCCCCCTTGCCTGACGTGGATGGTCGATGGGGATGTCCCCTGCCAAAGTGCGATTATCAGATCGACCTATTCGACCTTACGGAAGAGGAAAAGAGAGGGATCTCCAAGGAACTTGTGACTTATATCCTACAAAAGGAATGGAGGAACGCGGCGTATGATAAGAAAGTCCTCCAAGGATTCAGAAGCATGGTGACGAATCACTACATGAAGCACTTCGAAGAATACGGAGTTAGGGCCGAGAGGAGAGAAGGAAGGGCAAGTGGATTAATCTCGTTTCTCCAGGCGAACGTGGCTTATACATCTCTTGCAGACACGGTTCACATTTATCGACGGGAGACGCAGGCGTGAAGGTGGTGAGGAGCCCATCCGAGGGCCGATGCCTGCACCGGGGACGTTAGGGGGCGAGTTGAGAGTTGTTCCAATCGTGCATGCACCACCAGTGAGGTATTTTGAATGACGATGGACCAGTAATGTACAATCACCAGGTTAGTAAATATTATATGCATGTGCAGCGCTAGCTTCCACGTCGGACAGCGAGGGTCTGGAAATGCCCTGCATGCAAAAGAAGTGTTCGCGGCAGGTAGAAGCTAGGTATTGCCTGCAATTCACGGAAGGGCTCGATCGATCTAGAAAATGCTCATACGATGATGGGAATATTTTAAAACGTGATACCCGATCCCGTTTCTCTCTAGTTTTAATCTGTCCTCTGTGGCCCTCCCTCTGCCGGCGACCATTGGATCAGCAGGAGCGATAGGAGGGTACGTATCTCTCGTCACTCCAGGACCAAAGTCGTAGACGAACGGCCTACTTTGAGTTGCTCCGAACAGTCTAGAGCTCTCGAGGACAATCGAATACACGGGAGATGGATCGTTTCCGGGAGCATGTACGCTCCAGCCTTGCGACGGCTGGCGAACGTCCCAAAAGGCGATGACGCTGTGTCGGGCCGTTCCGGCGGCGACGAAACTGGCATTGCCCCCACCACAAGAGACAGCATATATTGGCTCAGGCAACCAGGGATCTCGCAAGGTGATGACTGGGAGGAGTGCTGGCGTTGAAGAAGGCCTGAGCGAATTGGTGAGGGGTCGTGAGTGCTGGGGGACGCGAAGGTCATATATACGGACTGAGCCGTCGTACCAACCAGAGACGATGATTTGTTCGGAAGGACCGAGAGGTGACGAAGGCGGAGCAGACGTGATGCCATACACTGCTGAAGGACGGGAATTGGGGGACTGGAGCGCCATTGACGGAGCGAGAGAAAAGCCATGAGGAGTCACGTAGTAGAGGCAGAGAGGCGCGGAGGATGTGGTGCCGAATACGGCATACGGCGAAAGAGCAGACATGCAGAGATGGCTCGTCCAGCTCCTCGTGGTCAAGTTGACGGAGGTGGAGGACAGAGAATCGGAGGCCAGGTTAGTGAGGAAGACCGAACCACACTGAGAAAGGGAGAGAAGCGTATGAGAGGCGCATGACACGCTCTGTATGACGTTTGCACCGTGATAATGGACAGCGCCTTGTGGCCTGCGTCCGATGATGGTGTGTTGTTCGCCACGGAGATCCTGGGACAGAGGAAGGCGGACCTGCTCGACGAAGCCGTCGTCGAATCCGACAAATACGGTGCGATCTTGGCCAGCATCGGGTAGAAATGCAATGCTCGTGATGTCGCGTTGGGGCGTGCCATGTCCAAGATTGAAGGTATACGAGCGGTCATAGACGACGTGAGATGGGGATGCATTCGAGGTATCCTGTATGGCGTAAGAATGAAGGTCGTGGCCCGCAGAAACCAATAGGGTGGAAGTGGA
>JBBPSZ010000225.1:0-14192 GCA_038093835.1 Strobilomyces confusus
TCGGGATCTCTGAGACTCCGCAATGGATCATTGGATGTCGGTTCTGGCAAGCCATCCTGAGAATGGACTCGCAGATCGATATAGCTCTGGAGACGGTTGGAACACACTCACATCTCCCGGTTGGCACTGTGTCACACCACCTGACCCGACTGCAGCCCAGAATTGCTGTGCTACCCTCAATCTCCATCTTCTACGCCCCTCTCCTGGGTAGAGCCTCTTTGTCTCGGCGTAGTTTTGCTGACCCGGACTTGTGAGTACCACTTTTTGAGGAGTGTAACTGTACTCACGAGGATGCACGCGGTGAGAGCTGATGACATCTCCAACGAGCGAGTCGCTAGCTTACTTCTGGCAGTTATAATTACGCAAATGCGCCGGTATCACCACCTTGCCGCCACGGCGAACTTCTGACCTCGGCCATCCGCGATGATCGCTTGAAAGACCTAGCCTTAAGCGGTCGACCATCGAGCAGCTGAAGTGCTTTGAGTTTGGATCCCATGATCCATCGCTCAAACGATATTGACTCGTGTTGCTCCGGTTCTCCGTCCGGCGGACGCACGGGGATAGACTCGTCTACCAACGTGGAAGCAGGCAGTGATTTATCCGCATGACCATCTCGCCACCAATACTCAATCTTGAGACATAGACCCGGCCTACTTAACCCCAACCTGTTCCAGGGCTCCACTTTTGTCCACGAAGCCTTACGTCACGCCTCCGGGTTGATGAGAGCCCCATATGCAGTATGTAGGCTACGTCGGAACCGGAATTCTAGCCTGACGATAAAAGCAACGAAGCTGCGCTCTTCCCGGGTCTTGTTCTTGGCTCCCGTTTTCCTGATCTGTACGGACCCCAATTGCGCAAGACATGGCGCCTCCCCAGGGAACGACTGGTGTGTCCAGTCCTTTAATGATTCAGGGTCGTTTTCCCATCTGTGGGGTTGCCGTTTAGGATCACAACTCAGCCAACGACAATGGGCCTTCGCGTTCGCACTCGTGACGACACTTTTCTTTACTTGTGAGTCGTGTTGATAAGCTTTAGACCCGAGAGATTCACGATCTCGACAGGGGGTTTTGCCTATGGTGTGAGCGCTATGTGGCCTGCTTGGATGCTCAACGCAAATGACAGTCTCTGCTAGCTGCTTGATGTGCTCAATGCTCACTTCCAAACCGTGTTCCATATAACGAAGCTGCAAAGCACTCTGCTTCAGCTTGCTTATTTCGTGAGCAAAAGAAAATTGACTGCAAATTGAATTTCGTTCAACGAACCGTCAGGGAGCATACTTTGTGTGGGCGCCTTTCGCAGGTTACTTTGTGAGTCTTTCCCTGACGCAGCCCCGGATGGTTCTGACCCTGAACAGATGCAGAGGGTAGGATACAAGGTAACTTGTTCTAAGCTAAGTAGATGCTTGCCGCTGACCGCATGGATAGAAAGGCATTCATCTTGGCCTGACCCTGTATTCCCTTGGAGCTATATTCTTTTGGCCATCTGCAAAATTCAAGAAATATGGTGGTTTCGTTGGAAGCACGTTTGTCATTGGTACCCGGATCAACCTTCTACATGGACGCCTTCTGAATGGACTGTATATTAGGCTGTGGTTTGTCTACTCTCGAGGTCGCCGCAAATTCTTACATCTCAGTCTTGGGAACCCCTCAATATGCAGCCGCTCGTCTCAATTTCAGTCAGGGCTTCCAAGGAGTGGCTAGCTTTTCTGGGCCCCTCATCGCGGCACGATGGTTCTTTACGGGTGCAAATGCGACCACTCTTGGTACGGTGCAGTGGTGCGTCCAAACGTCCATTTCCATGGCATCGAGAGCTGAACCGAACGTGCAGGGTTTACCTCGCTGTCGCGGGCCTCGGCGTCGCTCTTAACATATTGTTCTTGTTCGTCGTTTCTGTTTTTCCCTATCCCCAGCCTAAGTGTCCTCCAGCTTCGCGACTCTGCCCGAAATAACTGAGGACGCCCTTATTGAAGAGATGCAAGAAGCAGGGCTGCAAGACGATCAAGGTTCGTTCTGGAAACAGTATCGTTGTATCTTTGGTTTCGTCGCACAGACCGCCTACGTGTAAGCGTCCGGCGAATCCTTTGAGTTTGGTACCTGACGCGACTTTAGAGGAGCGCAAGTCGGCGTCGCTGCTTTCGCCGTTAACTTTTTCGTCGATCAAGGTGTTGGTATTGTGCCAGCCAGAGCGAGCCAGTTGTTCTCGTTCTGCCAAATCACATTCACCGTCGGACGGTAAGATTCTCTTCTGTCAGCAGCGGTGTGACAATATGACGCCGGTCCGTAGATTCGTTGGTGTGGCGATCTTGAACTTTGTCGACTCAGCTTTCTTGCTTGCGATCTACGGCTTCTGTTGCTCGCTGTTCTGCCTCTTAACCTCGCAACTGCCCGGGTACGGTGGCATTGGGTGCTTGTTCGCCCTGTTCTTCTTCGAATCCATCTGTTATCCGTGTATCTTCACCCTCGGTACCAAGAACCTTGGCAAGCACACGAAGAGAGGGTCAGGTTTAATCGTCATGGTGAGCCCATTTTCGCGTACTCATGTACCTGCTTACAAAGTTGATGTTAGGGCGTTGGAGGTGGAGCCTGGTACCCGGCTGCGCAGGGCGCGTTGGCCGACTTTGCATATACTCGTCGGTCGTATCTTGTGCCGATGTCGGGCTACATCGCGATGATGTTATATGCTATGTAAGAGCCGTAGTTCTCTGTCATAGTCGTCTCTAAAGGCTTCTTGCAGTGGTCTCGTAGTACACGAGGCAAGAAAGACTGGTTTCACGATCAGAACTAGGGACGAACTGTCTGAGAGGAAGGCGGCACTACAAAACAGCGTCAAGCCGGGCGACGACGTTGCTCCCCCAGAAACACCGCAAGAGAAGTGGTCCGCATAAGTTCCTGAAGGAGGTATGAGCGACATTGCTAGAGCTGATTCCGCGTTCCAAGGATTCTAAAAAGTCCGAATTTAAGACACGTATACCCATTAAATTCAAACAAATCCCTCTATAACGTCTGCATCAACTACGTAGCAATGGGCGAGCCCGCGACTAGACAGCCGAAGTTCTTGAGCCTGCTAAACGGTCCACGACCTGCAACGGCACCGTCATCGATTGACACATGACATGACACAAACCACTCACTGGCCGTATGTAGGGTAGTGAGAGGAATGTCCCAACGAAGGGAAGCTGTCGCAAGAACGTCAGGACGACGGGGAAGAAGTCGCTGTATCGCCAAAAAGTGAGAGACACGTGCGAGACCGCTTCCAGCCCGGCGCTCACCCGAAGAGATTCAAGAAGCCAAAGGTCTCTACGATCATCCCAATGAACGGGTATTTGAGAAAGACGAGCAGGACGCCACCGAGGAAGCATATCGTGCCGCGCAGCTTTTGCTTGCGCGCGAAGAAGTAAAACGTTTTCTGAGGTCCGATGATGAGTGTGATGCCGGAGAGGAAGAGTAACTATGAAAGGTGAGTACAGGTGGGCGGAACCGATCGACGCCAAGGCGTACTGACGTTTCCGAGGGCGAGCATGGCTGCGTCGAAAAAGAGCATGATACCCAAGAACATGAACAGCGTCCCAAACGTTGTGAGCGCGACACCGATCTCTGCACAAGGTCAAAACAAGCAGGCGAGCGAGTCAAGTAGGATACTGACTCTGCGCATCAGAGAGCCACATTATGGATGGTTTTTGAGGTCTGAGGGTGTTGGACACGTCGGGGCTTGGGTTCGTCGCGTGCGCAATGGACACGTCACCGGCACCGCACTATAGCCGTTGCCCGACTCCATTACCCCCCAGGATCATTACTAGTAAGGAACATATGTACGGTATCGTCCTCTTTATAAACTTAGTGAAATAGTCCATTGCTAAGTGATGCAGTTTACAATAGAAAGTATAGAACATGAATAAATGAGGCTTCGAGACCGTCCAGTATTGATTGTCAACGGGTATCGAGAACATGCCGCGAATCCCAGTAAGGCGTCGAGTCCCTCTAGCAAGCCTTGGCTACACAACCTTCCCGTCTCTGCAGTTCACGGGCACCGATGACCCTGTCATATGATTCTTTTAATGGGCTTCTGTGCGTAAGAATAGACATATGGGCGCTCAGATAAGGAGGTGGCAGTAGAGGATGGACGGCCTCGAGGCCGGCAGAAAGGTTGGAAGGAGGAAAGTGGGCTGTGTATTGCGGAGTGGACGGACGTGTCGTGGGAAGGTGTGCCAACGAGGAGAGCGCTTGCACAGACGAGGAAGAGGTGGAGGACATGGAAGAGAGTGTGCGATGGCGATTGCTGGCTCTCCCGAAGAAATTGGACTGAATCTGTGGCTGACTCGGCAATGTGGCTATCGAACGCACAGAAGAAACCGAGGTTCGACGATTTGGCGCAGACTCTGCACAAGTCGTCTTAACACTCGAAGGTGAGGTGGATAGCTTCTCAGTCTGATCGCGGCCCGGCGACGACACGGGAGATGCCTCCGAGGTGTCTGTCAACGGAGCGAGGGGTACCACTTTGGGAGTCATAGACACACCCTGACCGAATGATTGACCTCGGATCAGAGGGTGGGGACGCAAGGATGCTTCCGATCTGCTGGTGGCAGAATGCATGGAAGGAGGCCGTGTCATCGATAGGCGCTTGTGCGACGGATGATGGGTCCGATGGATGGGAGAGGTGTTCGCTGAGCGTGTCTGCATGACGCGTGAATCGGTCGAAGGAAGTGGTGTTAGAGGAGCCAGCTCTGGTGGCGCAGCTGCCGTCTGCGACGCTTGCGCAGCACGTGCGGCTGACACAGAAGACCTCGTGGGCGCTTCGGGAGCACGGATAGTAGGCACGCGAGACAGGGAGTGAGGCTGCGCCCGCGGTGTATCGGGACGAGTGAACAAGTCATCGACGGCTGGACCGGTGGGTATCGCCGCGCGTTGGTCGACCGGCGTCTGGGCACTGTCCGAACCGTTGCTGTTGGGTGTCACGACACCGCTTTCGCTGGACACCCATTCGTCGTCGTCATCGGCAGGAGGGCTGGCGAGGGTGAAGCCAGCCTTGGTCTTTCCGCCCTGCTGGCGTTGGGCCTGCGGTGCATAGCGGTGAGCTTGCAAGTGTTCTACCCGCGCCGTACTGTTCACCCGCCGAAGAGGTGACGTATTGCGTGAATGTGACTGGCAAAGAAAAAAAGTCAGACAGGAAAAATGACGATAAAGGGAGGCGTACTTCGTGTACGAGACCGGCTTTCTTTAATCTTTCGGGCTGCTTTGGAGGGTCTTTTTGTGTGAAATGCAGATTCAAAGCGGCCTTGGAGGAACCGGAGGAGGAGGAGCGGGAGTGAGTGCGGGGAAGGCCAGTTGCACCAGTGCGATGAGTCCTTGGCGCCATGGATGAGAACGGTGCGAATTGGGTCGGAGTCCGCCGTGTGGCCACTTTATACGTATCGATCCCGCTGCTGCCAGCTTATCGCACTCGACGGCCGTGTCGACGAGCAGGACGGCGATACACCTGGACCCACGAGCCAGACGGATCTGGGACCACCATGGGGTTTAATTCGCCCAGACCCATGGCGATGCATCGTTCCGGACCCCATCTAGCCGTCTCAGATCCTGCTATCCATCCAGGTCGTCGCTGGATACCACCCTGCACTTACCCCGAGCCTGTGCCCCGCGGACGGGATAGTAGGCAAGGCAGGACCGTATCGCCTCGTCGCTTCGCGCATGTTTCTATTTCGATTGTTCCGTCTCACAGCGGACATTCCATGGGGTACATAGGTCTCGTATCACTTGACGAACGTGTCTGCACGCCAGTAATCAAATTTCAAACTTCACCCTTCACTTGTAAATGAAAACATGTAGCGTGTATCTACTACCATCTGATAAGATCAGATGTGCTACGCTGCAAAATTTCCCGCGCTCTCTTTCGACGTTGCACACTTGACATTGACGAGCTTGAACTGCTGACATGGAGAGAGTCCAGTTTGAGCAAGAGCAGGCGAGTCCAGTGCGACCTTGGTCTCGAAATCCACCTCATGGGATGACCAGATGCTCGCGGAGCTCAAGGACCTGGTCCAGAAAAGCCTTTTCACCCACGTGCGTCGCGCGGAACACAACCTCGTACAGTGACTAAACACTCTTGTCTCGTGTCCCGTAGGCCGAGGTAAAACAAATTTTGAAAAAGCGGACTCAGTTCGAGACTGCTCTCGTGCGTCGAGTCGCAAAGAAGAGCGACTTTTTGCGCTATGCTGCCTATGAAATGGGCCTCGAACAGTTGCGACGAAAACGACTTCAGCGCCTGAGTACGTTTTCGGGTCCTCGTCCTATGTTGTCAGCGTGGTTCACGTACCCACGGACCTTCCCAAATCAAAATCGACGATATCGGACTATGCTCTCGTCCGGAGACAATTCCAGATATTTGAGCGTGCGCTCAAGAGGTTCAAGTCAGACGTTGGTCTATGGGTACAATATGTCCAGGTGGCAAAACGAGAAGGAGCACGCGCTCTAGTGGGACGGATCACTGCGCGGTAAGACCCAGCATCTCTTGACCATGAAATCTGGACTAACCTCGCGAGAGGCGCCTAGCGCTCTGCAGCTTCACCCTCACGTTCCCTCCTTTTACATTTTGGCTGCATCGCATGAGCTGTCGCACATGTCGCCGTCTGCCGCTCGCTCTTTGCTACAGCGTGGGCTTCGACTAAATTCAGATAGCGTGGACATGTGGAGAGAGTACATTCGGATGGAACTTGGTTTCATTGAAGGGATGCGGAGACGGTGGAATGTATTGGGAATCAGCATGAAGGAGGGCAAGCAGGTAGAGAAAAGAGTCGAAGCTGACATTGGCATGGACGGCATGGACGGGACTATCGTCGTTGACGAACAAAGAGAACAGCCCCCAGACGAAGTTATAGCCGCTGAGAAGGGGGGCGACGAAGGGGAGGCTGCCCGCAAAGCGATCATGGACGGTGCCATCGTCAGATCCGCTTTGACAAGTGCAGCGAAAGGTGCGTACGTTAAATTGGTCCTCGTCCAAGGCTTTCTCAAGTTTTCCATCAAGCACTGCCCGCAATGAAGCTCTTCACGGAACTCGAAGCCCTCATTCGCACTTATCCATGTCAGCACCATCTCCGTACCGCACTATTGGATCATCTCTATTCCCTAATGCAAGAAGCATTGCCCGATAATCCTCTCGCAATTCAAATGCATGCCACCAGACGACTCCGTGAACTCACCTTCCCAAAAGATGACAAAGATACTGTCGAAGATGATCCTCACGTCGCAGAAAGTGAAAAATTAATTGATGCCCTCCAGTCTGCGAACGAGCGGCTTATAATAGCTGTCAAGGCCTCACAGAGAAATCCCATCGAGGGCGACGCGCGTTCCCCCGACATATCAGATCTGTATGCTGACTTCGTATCGAACTGGTGTCGGTCTCCGACACTCGACTCCAACTTGGTGAGACTGATTCTTAACCTAGCTCTTTGACTCTCAAGATGATCACGGCTATATTTCAGAAACAATATTTGATAGGGTCTTTACAGGCCCTTGCACTGGGTTCCAGCACATCGACTGCCTTGCAGGCGATGCACATCCGCTTGCTTTTACGCGACAATGCATCACCAAAGAGAACATTGAAGCTTGCCAGGAAGTATTCCGCTGCCTCCCCCTCTCCTGGAGTATGGCTTGCCCGGCTGGATGCGGAGAGTGCGTGCAACCAAGACGATGTCAGATCGGTCTGGGCATCCGCACGAGCTGCAGTGGTTGCGAGCCGAGATGTCGATGGCGCTGAAAAAGTCTGGCTGTGGGGACTGGACCACCTGTCCGGTCGCGCGGATCAACAAGCCGTCTACGAGGTAACCCGTTCATCTACCTACGGCACCGATCACTGACGCGACGCGGCCACGCGGCGAAAAGGATCTGCTGAATCAGAGTATGAAAGACTCGGCCACACGAAAGATCCACGAGACATCGCTTCTTCGCTATGTTTCGGATGCGATATGTTCTCAGGGAACTGACAGCGCCACGCGTCTCAAACTGGTACGACACATGTCGACCGGGTATCTCCCGACTGCATCCGTCTGGGAGCGTGTCTTCAATCTCGAATGCGCACGCGAAGAATCTGCAGACAGGTCCCTTCTTCGCGCGGTATATGATTATTGGCGCGCCCTGGACGCAGTCTCGGCAGCATCAGCATGGGCCGGTTGGTTGATGGACCACGGAGATGGCAAAGGGGCAACACAAGTTATCTCCACTACGATGGCACAATTAGGTGCCGAGGACAAAAATAGGTTGAGCGAGGCGTGGAGTTCACGGCTTACAGGGAGTCAGACGAAAGATGAGGATGACCAGGCTTCTGAGGAAGAAGATTTGCCGTTGACGCTGGGGGTGTCGCTCTGTCTTGATTCTTAGTTGAATGCAATGTTCACCTCCATCTCACTTAAAATTCTAACGCGCTTGAATTAATGACCAGCAAGATGTCTAACGCATTCTGCAGTCAACTTCAGGCGTGGTGAATGCACCAGGTGAGAGCCTACACCAAAAAAAGGGCTGGACCGAGAGGTCGACATGTCAGGTAGTGAGATAGAAAGGGATGATAATGCAAAGCGATGAATACATGGACTATCGTCTACTCGTCTGGCACCTCGATTTCGCCCGAGTTGATGGCGTCGATGATGTCGTGAGGTGGCTTTCCATCGATGGTGCACCCGACGCTCTGTGCAGTGCCCAAGATCTCCTTGACACCGCCAGCCAAGTCTTTTGATAGCGACTTGCTCCTCATCGTCCGGGCGATTTCAACGATTTCATCGAACGCGATGTTGCCCGAGTGCTTGATGTTTTTCTCCTTCTTCCGGTCACGGGGGGGCTCTGCAACGAAGTTGAAGCGCGCACAACGGGGGGCGTAAGGACCGATGCGCACCCTTGAGAGCACGAATGACGAGAGAGGACGCAGAGGGCACGACAGAGACGGCCGCTTGTCGGTTTTGGATCGTCAGCTGGACGGTGACCCGTAGACCCTTCCACGCGGACGTCGCCTTCGCGATATCTTCTCCGACCTTCTTGGGCGACTAGAGCGGGTCTCAGCGAACGCCGCGCGGAACACCGCACACGAACGCACCAGACCAAGAGGACCGATTTTCGGGGCGAGCGCAGAGGACGCGCCGACTTCACCGCCCGTCGCCCGGAGGTAGATAATTTTGACTTCGTTTGGGTCCTGTGCGTCCGTGAGCGCGTTGTGCAGCGAAGAAGCGACGCGCTCACGAATTTCGGGGCCATGTCTTGAGGACGGCGAGTGTGGGACGCGTGCGGCGTATGGGTGGGGTGGCTGATTAAATTAAGGTTCAATCTCCGCCGAAGTGCTGTACAGTTGGATGCCGTCGAGCCGAGGGTTGTTTGCACGAGTTTGGCATGGCTTGAAATGAGACCTGGGCGTCTCATCCACAAGCCATCTTAGAAGGCGGTGAGTGCAATGGGTATATGGACACCGCGGGAAGGGTCGCTTTACCCGCTGCATTCGAACACGCGGACATAGATATTCTTGCTTTGCTCATAGGTAACCCATCTCCGTCGTCACTGTATCTTCCACGGTTGATGTCTGAAATGTCACACCGAAGCTGATATGCTTGAGCGGTTGATCACGCATAATGACCGGATACCCTTGCTGCCGTACGTACTTCCGATCTCTACGTATTCCGAACGTCTTTGATCCTTTTCATACATCTAGAGAAAGCCTGACCCGATTCCATTCGAGATCAGCACCTGCAATTTCCGTGCTCGACTACCTTCGACGTATAATTCGTTTTACCAAGGTCGAGGTGCGTCCATTCCCTTTCTTGAACTGCCGTGCCGTCTAAACGATTATCTGGAAAGAAATCATGCCTGTTACTCATCCTCCACTACGTCGATCAGATCTGCGCACGGATATCCCTCTTTACGTTGTCTTCCCTCACTTGTCATCGATTCATCATCGCTTCCATCACCGTCTGCAGCAAGGGCTTATGCGACACGTTCTGCACCAATAGCCTCTACGCACGTGTCGGCGGCATACCCGTATCCGAACTCAACGTCCTCGAACGAGAGTTTCTTCACATGATCGATTGGCGGTTAACGGTTAGCACGTTTTCTTTCCTCTCAACCTCGTCGCCCACCCCCATCGATAAGTCCCTTCCCCATTTCCCCCTTCCTGCGAGGTTTATCAGCACGTGAACCGGTCTTGACATGCCCGTCTTTTTTTCTTTATTATTCGGCTGTTCGCTACGGCGCTCCGGTCAGTGCACGCGCGAAGTCCTTGAAGAATATTACGTCAATCTCGTCCGCACGGACAGCAGTGGGAGATTTTTCATTCCTGGTTCGCTTCCCGTGGAGAGCTCTGCCTCCTCGGAAAGCGATCTCGGGGGCGTGGCGCCACGCTCGCCCTCCCCGTCCCAGGGCCAGTCGTCCACAGAGCACGGCATCCGGCTCAGCGCTAGGATACGTTCGCCGCTGCAAAACGAGCCGTCGACGATTCTCATCGACGCGGGAACGCGCACTCCCCGGACACCTCAGGTTCCCACTCTCGAGCAAAATATGGCGTTCGCAGACTTGCAGAGCTCACTTGGAGGGGGTTCTGGTATTCGTTTCGGGCGACCCTAGATGGCGAAAGGACACCATTCACTCTACGATAGAATGCTTGGGGAGCAGCAGCAGTGTCTTCCCACAGTTTGGCATAGTAACCACTGTATTTTTGCGTCACACATGGGGTTTAGAAAATAAACACGTTGATACTATATGCACCGAAAAACAACACCAGGTACCAAAGAAACAAAGGAATGACTGAGATTTACAGTATCTGCTATGCTAGTAATGTGTCACGGTTTTGTAGCGAAGTCGTTACAGTCCTGTTGGCTGGCGAGGAGCAATAGTAAACAAGTAAGGAGTGGTTTAGGTTTTGTGCTGTTTTCATCAGAGTCGCGGACTCGGCGAAAAAGATAAGAAATGTGGTCTGTGCGAAGGCTGAGCACATATCAATACATGGCAGACCAGGAGTGACTTCGCACCGTAAGTATGGCTACCTAACAATACACGAACGCGAGGACAGCGGACAGCACACAGCGCCATGTCACATGCAATGTCAACAACCTGCATCATGCACAAAAACACATGAGTTCCCATCAAATGTATGCCCAGGAACACGAACGGGAGAAGGCTCCAAGGAAAGCCAAGGGTGAGGTTGGCAAAGGTCTATGTGACTAACATTACATTTACCGCCTCAGAGCGGAAAGCATCTTCGCGAGCGCATTGATCTGGCCCTTCTGAACCTTCTTCGGCACGCCATCGCCGGCTGCTTCACCGTTCTCGCGGACGCCTTCAAGATCGGTAGTGGAGGTAGCGGCGTCGTGGCGTTGATAAACAGCATGCTTCTGAGGTGCACCTGGCCGCTCGCTGATGGTGTCGAGTTTGGGATCTTTGGGCTTCCGAGTACGAGGCTTGCGCTGAGGGGATTGGCCAGAGATGTCTGCGAGGGGATTCGAATGAAATTGACTCGGCAACTCGATCAACTCCCGAGGTACACCAGACAGGACTACAACCGGATCAGTATGCACATCGAAAGCGAGAATCATGCACAACTCACTTTTGATATTCTTGGGAATAGCCTGCTGTTCCCCATTGTATCCGTAGGTCTTGTTACATCCGCTCTGGCCCGACGTTTTGGCCTGCGCTCTCCAGCTCCCACTCGACACGCTCGTTGCCATCGTGCTGATGCTTCGCGTGCTCGAGTTACTGTACCGTGTAAAGGCACTCGTAGACGTGCTTGCACTCGACGTCGTCGACGTTGAGCTACGCCAGTTACTCTTGTTGGAAGCACTGGAAAGCGTGGAGTTGGAAGACGCGAAATCCGGACCGACACTACGAATCGACGGAGGTGAGGCTCCACGAGGCCCTCTCCGCTCGAAGGAGCCGCCGTTGCCGTAAGCGAATGTTCCAGAATGATGGCCGTGTCCATTGCCGAAGGAAGCACCCCACGTGTTCGGGTTAAACGGCTGAGGTTGCCGGCCACGCGTCCAGGTGACCGCTTCGTCTGCAGGGGAGCGCTGTGGTGTGAGCGGCGTGCGAGTGTACGGCGAGTATGGAATGTGTGTCTGATGACTGGGAGGAAGCACAGTGTGGGGCGCAGGCACAGGTGACAAGCCCATGATCAGGTTCGTCACATTGCTGGCTGTGCCAGGAGCTGATTCCTCCACCGGTGAAGAATGGCACTTCCCACCAAACGACAGCTTCCACTTCGAAGCCTTCTTGGCGACGGCTGGGATGGGTGGACAAGTTGGTGATGCATCGGGTGATTCAAGGACAGTGGGTGCCTTGGAGGACCCAATACTGGCAGCGCGACTGATATCAATGACTGGCGACGACACGGGACCAGACAGTTGCCGCGAGGAAGAGCGCGAAGCCAAGCTTATCTCTCTTGCCAGGGATTGCGAGGCAGAGGCGAGCACCTCCAACGTCTGGTCCACAGTATCGTTTGGGTATTGTTTGCTCTTCCGTGCTCCACGACGCCCCCGTTTCTTCGTAGAGCGGCTTCGGCCATCCTCCACGTCGTGTTCAACACCCGGCCTCCGCTCATCGTCATCTTGTTCGTCTGCAGCCTCGACCTCCTCGATGGCCTCGATATGGGAAGGTTTCAGGATCTTCGCCTCCGTCCCCTCTACGACGGAGGTGTCCAGGTCAGGCACCGTCTCTAGGCCCAACCCTGTCTTTTCAAATGCAGGACCAAACGAAGGCGCTCGCGACAAACTGCGGGAATGAATAACAGGCGTTCGGCCCCCTGCACGAGATGAAGGACGGCGCGAGGGTGGACAAGACGACAAAGGATGGCCAATGGAAGATGCGGAAACGACACGTTTGTGACCGGGAACTGGGCGACCGAGCGTCATAGATTCAGACATGAAGGCGGGCAAGTCCTTGATCCAAGTCCCAAAGTCGCGTGCAGTGACCGGGGTCGTCGCGTTCGCGGACAGAGAGAACGAAGCGGAGGGGGGAAGATAGAACACACGTGTAGCAAGAAATTCGGCTACGGGAGTAGTCATACCAGTGAAACGCTGCATAAAGAAGTTGGAGCCGTGGTGACGGAAGAGGTTGAAAGAAGAGCAGACACCTTGGGCAGTGTCCGTCCAAGGATTGTAATGATACAACCTGGATCGAGGTCATCTATGTACCATCGGAATCGGGGTGACAAGGACGCACATGTTGATCAAAACGATACCAAGGGACCATACGTCAGCAGGAGCAGGTCGGTACGTCGGGGCACAGTTGTTCCTACACTCGAAGCTCATGTACGGAGCACTTCCACAGTCCATGTCAGAACACTCTGCCTCGGTGGTAGAGAGGCCGAAGTCCGTCAATTTGACGACGACACGACGCTCCCCATTGACGAAACCATCTGTGACGATGAAGTTCTCCGGTTTTATGTCACGATGGAAGACGCCCTGCTCGTGACAAGAGGCCACAGCATCGCACATCTGAGAAAACATGCTGGCGATGAGCCGCAGACGGGTAGGGCTGAGGAGCTGAGAGGGATGAAGAGAAGCGAGGAGAGAAGGCGTCGGGGGAGTCCGCGAGGGGGAAGAAGGGCCGTCTTCCGACGCGACGGGTGTCGGCTCATAATGGTCACGTGCCTGCTCGAGGAAGTAAAACAAATCCTCGCCGGGAACATACTCTAGAAGGAGAAGTAAGAAGGCCGGTGTCTCGAAAGTGCGATGGAGGGTCACGATGTTGGGATGAGGACGAAGGGACTGATGGATCGTGACCTGTGGAAGAGGTGAACATGGACACCATATTTGGAGTTCCCACGAGGACTGACCTCAGACATCTGGGCGTCAAGGGCGTCCTGGTCGAGATTCGCCTTGCTGAGACACTTGAGGGCAAATTCACGGCCGTAGGTGACATAGCTCTGGGAGCATGGGAGTTCACCAAGATCGAGGGTGCCGCAATGGCCGTCCTCGGAAGGCTGTGCGCGGGACAAGACCTCACGAACGAGGTAGACGACAGCATACGATCCCGTGCCGAGTTTGCGAACGACTTCAAACTCCTTGGCAAGGCCGAAGTCGGCGCTGTCGTGCGAGAGGGGCGTGTGGGCCAAACGGACGTGATGGCCCTGTAAGAGGACACCTTCGCCGATAAGGTCGCCTGGGCCGAGCACGTCCTCGATAACAGAGGAACCAGAGGTGGAGGGACGCGCCGAGTGAGCCGATCCCGAGG
>JBBPSZ010000226.1:0-14172 GCA_038093835.1 Strobilomyces confusus
CCTTGGAACGCGAGTGGCCAACCGCCGTCTACGGTGTGCTGATTACGTCGAGGTCGAAGTATACCTGAAACTGTAAGCTCGTTCATTATTCATATTCTTAGCGCTGATGGAATACTTTCGTAAACTGAAGTTGGGACATTCGGGGCAACAGTAGGAACAACTCGATTGGGTCACGCATCTATCAAATGATGCTTCGCACCATGAAAATACTTCCATACCACTCGTACACGCAAGCCAGTATGCTTGCAGCCACCTCCAGTGCGACCATTGCGCCAGAAGCGGTTGATACCCCTGAGGTCGTTGCTGACGCGCTTGATCATGCGGATGCTCCCGATGCTGTTGCTGCCAGTTCGGAGAAGGGGAAAGAGAAGGCGTCTACCAAAGGGAAAGGTAAGGGCGCCATCGAAGGGGAAACGCAAGGCGGATGACGAACAGCCAGTGGGTCAGTCACCCACTAAGAAGAGCCTCGTCGTTGAGGGCGAAGACTGGGTAATAACTGAATAACCGCCCAGTTGTGCTATGGATGTAACACTGTGACTTTCTTGTGTTTCTTGAGATGTTCTGAAAAAACGATCGGTCTTGTATGTACTGCATTATCAATTGAAATGTGATCGTTGTCTGGCTGTCTGTCCTGATTTGCGCTTGACATGTTGGAATGTCCTATACTTGGCGCTGGTACGCCGCTACCGATTTGTAGCCTCGGTACCATCCGTTCTAGTACTGCGTTGCGGCCGCGTCCTGAAGCGAAGATTCCGAGGCCCTTTTAGGCCAGACCAACTAGCGTATTTGTTGCTATGAAGTTGGCACGGGGTCAGCGACACACTTGGTCAGTGAGGGTCATGCGCAGAGGTTCGGCGGACTAACTGATACTCGCGATTCACAGATTGAACGAGGAAGAACTATGTGCGCATTGAGTTATAGGACGGCTTTTTCATTCTCAACAAGGCGTCGCAATCAAGCTAGACAAAACTCACGGCGTCATGTTTCGCGTTCCTGGAGGTGTAGTCCTCGCCCTACAGTACATGAAACGCCGTCATCCAGATCGACGGGTGGAATATGTAAAGGATGCTGCTTTCGATTTCGGGCCATCGATCATTTCACTACACTACCCCCAGGCTTGCGATGCGCTTCGGCTTTGTCCTCGCCTCTAGTTTCCATGCATGAATATTTATGCCATATTTTTTGTCGATAGATGATGCGCAGGTGACCTTAGATCGAACGGATAGAGCCCTTTGTGAGGGCCGGGGACGACGACTTATTGAATCCCCTGGTACAGGTCGACTTATATACTACGACGCCTATTGCAAATGGACGATTCATGATGTATCATCATCGTGTCTTGTCCATGCCGACGAGGCCGAGCTTGGTTTGCTCGTGTTGACGCTAATAGACGGTCGCCGGACTCCAACAATATTTAACTCTCCCCGGCTCACTTTGAACCGCTCTGCTTCGTTCAAATTTCGGTCGGCGTGGTTCCGTGTCGAATGAAAATTCGATCCTTTTCGATGAGCCGTTGATCTCAATCTACGGCTACCCTAGCTCGTCGAGGTGATAAACACCCTGATCAGAAGACATTCGAGAAGATAACGATCCAGGTGCTTTCGTTCCACTTTCCAACGATTGCGTGAGGCATCGCACACGCGAGAAATACAGCTGGCGTTCATTGGAATGACAACTGAATCCTTCGATTTTAGGGTAAAATAAGATGCCCTTGCAAGAGCGAAACGGGGCAACAACTTCCAACTTGCTTGGCGACTGCGATCCCCCGGCGCTCACCTTGGCAACAGGGCCCATGTGAACGCTGTGTACTCGGGCAAACCTTAGAATCGCCTCAAGAAAGCGCTGTCGGTCGCTGCCTTCAAGGCTGATTGGCATAACCGGATGTGTCTGTCGTCATAGGAACAACATTCCGGGCATATCAGTGGCGGGTAAGCTTTTTGGTAGTTACTGGACGAAGTGAAACCGGCCTGACAGTTGTTTCATGTCCGGTCGTTGGCCGCTCTTAGTGAACTGATGACTTCGACAAGGGACACGCGCATTGGGCATGACGGGGTGTGTCTCGACAGGCGCATACTCTGGAATCCAAATGTTCGAAAACTCGGTTAATTGGCTTTGAGCACTGATCGCGGCGATCCCACAACGTGTCTAACCAGGAAGCACAAAAAATCTGGACCCCCCGGTGTCCTGCGGCAAGGTATGACAACGACTACACTCCTATCATTAGCTCGGAGAGTATGTTCACAGCGTTGATTTCTGTGGCAACATCGTGTGGTCGGCTGGGTAACTCGCAGACGGCCATTTTGATGGCGTCTTACTGTATCAATGATTTCTTCTCGGCGAGGTAATGATGTGCGGTGAACTCCTCTTTTACTACCTCTGCCACGGCGACGATCCCTTGGCTGAGGACGTGAGGTACTGGACCACGGTCGATTGGGCTACGAAAGACGTCGAATATGTCGGGTTCAGCGATGGTTCCGGGTTGGGCACTATATACTATGTGTCAGGCTTGGGTCGTGCTTTGTATTTGGCATCCGAGTCGAGTATCTCGTACCGACAAAATATCTTGCAATTGGATTCAGAGTGACTTGAGCTCTCGTCTTCCAGCTGAGAGTGGTCATGTCGCCAAACTTGGATCGATGGCAAGGTGTCGTCGTTCACGTTCAACTCGTGCTGGAGAGGACCCCATTCGAATTTCGCCATATAACTCAAGAGGTGCAGTCGGGCCGTTTAGACTCCGCTTGTCGCTCCAATTTATCAGACAACTTGAAGTTGGCCTCGGCTGACCATTCAAGCGGCCTGCGAGAGAGTCGTCAAACGATAACGTTATATACTGCTCTGCAGATTGACAAGGCATCAACCTCCACATGGCACGCGCCTACGTAAGCTGCTACACTACCTTCTTCGTTCATCTTCTCAAGTTCGTCCTGTACACTCCCTGTCGTATCCATTCTGAGGCACGCATGTCATCGTGTGATCCGCTGCGTGTTGGTCGTTGAGGGAGTTGCAATCGTGAGTGCTCGAGACGTTCGAGCTAACCTGGCCCCCGAATCCTCTTATTTCACAACCGGTGTCGCTCACAGCCTCCGCGATGCCTGGCGATTCTTTAGCTGCGGGAATTATTGCAAAGCCTGAGTGCGGTGCAAACCATCAACGTCTGAGTATAATATTTCTGTTGATGAGTCGATGAGACCGCCCGCCATGGCAACAGATCAATTACTATTATGCGGCGCTCAGCGCACAAAAGGCAGACAAGTACAATTTGGTTGACGGTCCATAGGCGACCTCGTGGGTACGTTAATCCATTTGTAGAGCACCATTGGTGCCATGTGGATTTACTAAGTATGCGGGAAGCTTGACCGGCGCTCGGCGTCACTAATAAGGAGGAAGAAAGGTTGGTTCGAGAAGCTCGAAACTCAATTTCTCTTATGATGCGTCTCCACAGTTCAACAAACATGACATGAAGTTATCGAAATGAACTGAGACGACCATGCGTTGTATAATTCCCGTTCAGAAACAACTGCCTTCTCGTGCAACATGCGCGTCTAGTGCCGTGAGCTGTGAAGTGTGTACTACGTGTCCCGGAGAACCTGTTCCTCGTTCTTTTCACCATCAATCGACCCTTCCCCCGAATTCTCCATGCTCGTCGAATTTGCCCTCCTCTCTAGTCTGTTACCCGCTTTCGCGGTTCTGTTAGACCGCCGTTGCGAACACCGCCAGTTCCGTCTCAACCGTGTTGACCAGCCTACCAGTAGTGCCACCGATGTTTCTGATGGAATCAAATACAGCACAAACTGGGCCGGCGCTCTATGGGATAGGGATATCGTGTGTCGTTCACTTGTTACCGTGCCTTCCTTGATCTCATCATTTGTTGCCGACAGGGAACGTTCACTGCCGTCACTGGTACCTTTACCGTGCCTGTTCTCTCGGGCCCAAGCGGCTCTTCCGCTGCTGTGTGGGTTGGTATAGATGGTGACACATGCGACAATGGTCTTTTACAATCTGGGGTCGAGTTTACTGTCACTGATAATGGGCCATCTTACCATGGTAAACGGTAATTCAATCATACATTCGTGCCTGACATGTCCTTTTCGTATATAGCATGGTATGAATGGTACCCTGATCAGGCGCATTACTTCGACGACCTCTATATCTCTGCCGGGGACGCCATCAAACTGACTGTCTCTGCACTTTCCACAACATCTGGTACCGTCATGGTCGAGAATCTCAGCAATGGCCAGCGTGGCGTAAATCAGATCAACTCCACTTCTGCCCTCTGTCGGCAGAACGCGGAGTGGATCGTCGAAGATTTCGAGGACGGAATCGGTGACCAAGTTTCCTTTGCCAACTTTGGCACGGTCACCTTCACGGATGCTCTGGCAAACGGTACTGGGATATATACTCCTGCTGGGGCCATCGTCGTCGACATGCGGCAGAACAACCAATCCATTACTTATGTTACAATCAATGGGTCTTCCGTCGCCATCGAATATGTGTAGACCAACAAAAATGATGGTTCTTGGTTGGGTGGAATCAGGAGCTACCACGGAGTATCTATTGTTTCGTTTATAACGTGACGCATCTTCTGCTTCCCTTGTCCAAATAATAATAAATCTATTCTTCAATCAATCACCAACCCGCATGCTCAACTCCCTAAGAGTGGATCATTGAGGCTGCGACGTACATGTACAGGACACTACTTACTCATAAGTACTACTATAGACTAGTTGAATTTTATCGTGACTCTCAGAAAGGAGGCGATCCGTTGGAGAACTTATCGTGGTCGTTGTACGCCGCGGATCTCCAACGGATAATGTCTCTTTCAGACATGGCTTGTCACTAGTTTGAGTCTAACTTTTCTTCCGAGCGCTGGGGCCACTGCCTGCTTCTAAAGCAGGTCACTCTTTCCATCCGGATCCCGTGTTCGCACCATGACCGCGACGCCGCGCTAGCCACTGTTTCCGGGCGTGCGCCTGATATCCGAGCGGAAATGAATGTCATGGTGATGTATCGGTCCTAGTAACCACGCTGCCAGAATCAAGTAGGTCGCTGCTCTGATCGACGCGCCCCTCGTTGATGTAGAGAGTCGAGACCACCTTCAGAGTGCACTGTGCACACATACCGAATATTATCAGACAAGCGCTCGATGTCTATTATGGGCCTTTTCTCCTTGACTCACACTTCGGGGTACCAGCAGTGTTCGAGATCTGTATCTGTCTCGCATGAAACACTCATAGTGCTGTTTGAACTTGATGGCTGTACTTGCTTGTTTCGATTAACACTGCCGTAACAACATAACAGTTATCGAAGCATTCTAGGAAATCGATCTCGTTTAATTAAGTGCTGTGCATAATACCGTGACCCCACAGGCACCATTCGCAGGGAGACAATTTGCGCTATCAGCTACCGCGATCGATTGGAGTATTTGATGGTCGCGTCTAGTTGAAGAAACCTGGCACACAGCCTGATTACCTGTATACGGACATTTGGTGGTAAGTAAAATGTATAAAAACTCATGTACGAGGAATCCCCTGCTTCAATGACTTACTGCTTGTCCGCGTTCACCATGTTCTTCAGTTTTGCCTTTTGCAGCTTATTGCTCGTTCCCGTGGTTCTAGCTGTTCCATCTGGGTCTGGCGCACGTATTTCTCGCGGTCGTGAGGGTCGTCGGTCACAATCCAACAACCATCTTGAGCGTTCTACTATCAATACTGAATACAGTACTACTTGGGCGGGTGCTGTCTTGGAGGAGAGTGAAGTGAGTC
This sequence comes from Strobilomyces confusus, assembly GCA_038093835.1. Lineage (NCBI taxonomy): Eukaryota > Fungi > Basidiomycota > Agaricomycetes > Boletales > Boletaceae > Strobilomyces > Strobilomyces confusus. The sequence goes on from JBBPSZ010000226.1 coordinate 5,763, forward strand.
CTGCTTTACGGATCTGTGATTGCGCTCGATCTCATCTTCCCCTCATTCCGACAGGGAACTTTCACTTCGATCGTAGGCACCTTTACCGTCACAACCCCTTCCGGATCCACAGGGTCTGCTGCCTCCGTCTGGGTTGGAATTGATAATGGAACGTGCACAAGCGCCATGCTGCAGACCGGCATCGACCTATCGGTTTCCTCTAATGGCCCCACATATCTCGGTAAAATAATACTACTCTATACTCACTACATTTCTCATGTTTCGCGAACAGCCTGGTACCAGATTCACCCCCAGGCCGGCATCAATTTCGCGCAGCTCACCGTCTCTGCTGGAGACGTCATCAAACTCAATCTCACTGCCTCTTCTCCATATTCTGGTACTGCCATGGTTGAAAATGTGACAAAAGGCCAGGTTGCGTCCACGAATATAACTTCCTCCGCACCTCTTTGCAGGCAGAATGCAGAGTGGATTGTGGAAGATTACGTGCTGAACTCTACCCTTGTTCCATTTGCCAACTTTGGCACGGTCACATTTACAGACGCCGAGGCCACTGGCACTGGCACCTATACCCCATCAAACGCTGCGTACATCAGCGAGATTAAGCAGAACAACCAGGTTCTGACTTCTACCTCGATCAGCGGATCTACGGTTACTATCAAGCACGTCTAATACAGATATTACATGGACGGTTTTTACTTTCAGGATTCTTCCATTCGACGCGTCCGACTCTAGTAGGAATTGGGTTTACCTTACAGTATGTAAAACTTCGTTTATTTCCATACCCTCAGGCTACTAGTACACTTTTTCAAACACTGGCCCTTGTCATTCACTTTCAAATACCTGTTTCCGCCGCTTCGTATTTATAGGCTACCACAAGCACCAGTTACCATATAGCGGTCAGTTAGTCCAGTATGCTAAAAAAACTTGAAATTTTTTCTGGGGGTTAGAAATTATTATTGACCATAGATCATCATGATAGACTATGCAGGCTGATATGAACCTTGATCCGTGACGTTCTTAGTGTCGTCAACTCAACATTGAAGACACCTATAATAACTCCTCTCGCTATCTCTCGGAAGACAGCATTATTCACCACTATGCTTGGCGTGGCGGTAGGCCAACTTCATCCCTTTTTTTTTCCTGATCCCCCTATTCGCGTTGCAAGTAGCCAATAGTAGCAACTGCATACGTGCCAGAGGCTCCCAGGAAACGAACAAGAAACAGTTCCATGGGGCAGATATCATCCAGCAGCCCACAGATTCGGCTGTCAGCACACTGTGAATGCAACCGGCGACCTCCATCAATCTGGGGTGATTTTTCCTTTCTTCTGAAAGTCATTCCATGATTCCAATAAGGAAATTCCCTTGTTGGACGCCAGTATATCGGGGTGCGCATCGTTTCAAAACGCCAACGTTTTGTCTGATGGCTTCCAACTATCTTGCACGGGTCTCGTCGAGATTGAATCATTGCGGTGATCGCAGTCAATGTTCTGTGGAAAATTGCAACGTAAGCATGAATGTGTGCACGCACGTGATGAACCACGACTGGCCCGGGTGAGCCCAAAGTACTGTTCACATGAGCGAGTGTTCCGCACATAGGTATACATGGCTATCGCGATACATCCAGAATGATCAACATGTCAGCTGCTTTGCGTCTTACCGGCTCTACGTAAATGCCGGCGAGCCGATGACTCTACCGAACAGTGAAGTCGACCTTCTATAGTGTCTACACATTTTCCCAGCTTTATCGTGATCATTATCATTTGCGTAGCCGTGCTGTTCGGGCCGGTTAATCATCGCCTCAATGGGCGACCTCCCGCTCGACTGACATCAGAGTGCGAACCTCCCCCCACATGACGCACACAGTCGGATCTACGCATCAACGCGGCCGTTTCTGTGAGTCATCGGATGAAATCACTCTGCGAAAAACAGGCCAGATAAGTCGGACCTCGAGGCCTCATGGTGCTTGGCTGAGGATCAGACGTCAGGACTCTCAGGGCCAATACTCTAGTTTTATCGAGTGCGGTGAGAGATAACGGAGTTTTTGCATATAGTATCGAATGAACTTACGTCCTAAACCACGGCAAACTTTGACCAGCCTGCAAGCATCTTTGGAATGCCTGTGACCCATTGAATACGGAGTAATCTGACAGACGGGCCTAGCGAAAATTTTCGCGGCACCCGATGATTGTAGAGCTTGAAATGGAACAAATCCAATTGCATGCCACGATGTCAGGTTACCGGCGAACACGATGGATGTCAATGGAAGATCCGAACGTCGTGTCTCCTATGCGTGGCCATGCCTGCAAGTTTCTAATCGTAGCGTTGTCAACGTGGCATCCACAAGCCTGCCTGCAGGAAAATATCGGGGCACCAATGCCGACGCATAGCAGGGACAGGCGAGCGTTTGTGGGCGTTCGACGGACACGAGGAGTGGCGGGAAGTGGGGCGCAGCACGGTGGAATGAACACGTGCCCGGGAGAGTCATCTTTGCCAACTCCATGATCTCGGACCATAGTACAACATGGTCAGGAGTCCAGTGGATGGAGAACACGTTTCTGTACAGCCGTTTTCTACGGAGTGGTTTGCTGCGATCAGTGAGCCCCTGTGGATACAAAGATATCTATCTTTGCGAAATCGATAAGAGACAGCCTCGGGCCTCCGTCGTGGAACGGGTCCGACCGGAATCAAGAAGAACGGTGAGTGTCGACCCCACTAGGCGTTGTCCCATGGAGTTTGAAACCTTGAGTTAACGTTAACTGAACTCAATACAGTGCCACCGTCTCGAACGGAATCTGACTACTTAGCCATTGCCACAACATGGTACACGCGGTGACGATAGGTAGTGGTCGTCCCCTCTCGGCGGCATCATCCGGAGCTCGGCTACATATAGCGTTGATCAACAAGGCATTCCATTCCAAAGGGAAGACTCGGACACGCGCATCACTCACATCAGACGTTACGAGTAAAGGCAGGCGGCCTCGTGCGGATTCGGGATCATTTGTGTCATTGTACGCGCTGGACAACCTTGTCTGGTGGCACGAAAAAACTTGCGCACGGCCCGGGAAATCTCGAAGAGGAAGCTCAAGGCAGAACAAGGCCCGGTCAGGGACGTTGTGATGACTACTAAGACTATCAGGCGTCGTGTATACGCGTTGGATTAGAGTTTATCTCGACAAGGCGAGGCAGGGCGAGTTGCCTAAACGGTCACCAAACAAACGACTGACCAAATCCGCAAGAAGGCAGGTCCCTGGTTAGCCATGTCTTTAAACATATCTTTGTGCTCCAAATGGCGCTTTGTTCTGAGTATAAGAACGTACACCGTCCTCGGTGACATCCTAGACTCACAGCCTGCTTCAAACAAAGCATCCTCCGCAACCTTTGTCTCCTGCTCCATTAGCTCCAAGCCCGTTTCCCATTAATTATCCTCATAATGTTCCAACTTCGTCCCGCCCACCCCATCCAGACAAAAGCCATCTGGGACTCTGAAGACGCGTCTTCAGCTTCCGCTATGTATTCCGCGCAGCAATCGTTCCCCAGCAACGTTCAGCTTCCTCGCACCCTCCAGCGCCCGCCTTACGCCGAAATACCCTCCCAGAATATCATGGCAGTCGCTCCAGAACTGGCTGGTGTGGCTATTGAGTATGTTCGCCGCGGGTTGCGCGTCCAAGCCAATCAGTGAGTGCACTACGTCCACCCATAGTTCTCGTTGCTTACGATTACTTAGGATGCTGGGTGGCATATCGGCGCTCTCGCCCTCCCATCTACCATCTTCTATCCCGCGGTCGCAACTACAGCAAACGCGATCCCTCACCGTTCCGATCCGCGCAACTTCGCATGCAACACCTTTCCCGACGCATGTCCTGGCTCTTTCTAAATCCTCTTCTCAGGATTCTTCTGCACACCTCTTTCCCACCCACGCGGTCGTCCTCGCCTCCCAATGCGCGTCCCTTCCTCGTTTACCTCCTTCCACTGCGTCCGGGCATCCGAACGCTACAGTCAGTGTCACCCTCCCTATCCTCCCGCTCTCGATCCCGTCGCCTGTTGCATTTGCGCCGCTGCACGCGTTTTTGTACACGCACTCCGTTGCTCAATTGCTCTCCACACTCATCCCGGCAATTCCCTCCGCATTCCTCTCCACCCTCACGTCTCCACAAGCTGTGCGGGGCACGCTTTCTTCTGGCCCTGCGTTGCACAAACTTTCGGCGCACCTCCTCTCCTCTGCGCCGGGATTGGGCGCGCTCACCAATGTCGCTCAAAACATCGCCGCTGTCTGGCGTAACGCCGTGGCTCTCGGTATCCATGATCCTGAACTCTGGGATTGTCTCGATCTCGCATGGGAAATCGTACTGGGTGCGATGAATCTCGGTGCTGGTGCACACTAAAACGTGACGCGCTGGCGCGATTCGGACCCCTCAATCTCACTAAAATGGACTCATCCATCAAAATAACCCGTCATATTTCCTCGAGGTCGAATTTCCCACAATCATCTCTTTCTCATCTGCACCATTACTACACTCATCTCACAATGACTTCGGAAACCCTGTATCCCTTAACGCTTTTTCTTCATCTGCAGATCACCATGTATGACTGTCTCTGCCTAGGATACCCTGTAGTCTACCCCGAGTTAATAGCTCCAAAACCATGTATCTATCATCGCATGAGCAACCAAAATCCGTCTTTTTATCTCATCGATTCAGTGATAAGCACAGGCGTTTGTTTAGTAACTTCCCATTGAGTCCTTTCCTTTGTGCTGCGTTGAGATGATGCCGTACGCGTTGGGTTGTCATTGCGCAACAGCCCATCAGCATCAAACCAACTCGGTCCCTTGTCCGTTGACATATCGACCATCGGACACGTCAGATCTTTTTCCAGGATGACTCATCGGCTAAATATGTTGAACGTCATTGCTTGCCGACTGGCATCCGCAAAGCCGTGCATGCAGGTCAAAGACGTCAACTTGCACAAGGAGATTCCCGCGTCGTCACGCAACCGTGCTAAGAAACATAAGGCAAGGCGAGGCGTGGTATCTCCATGGCCTCTTTCTTTGACTCTGGAGTCTTCAGTAACTGATCTGCCCTCCTGGTGGTCATTGAAATTCAAAAGTGGTTGCGGTCTTGACGGAGTTGACGACGCGTAGACGGTGAAATCGGAATCGCGTTGCGTTGCAGGACGACAAGCTGTTGGCGAGATCTTTTGGGCTGAGAGCAACGCGCTGCGATGTCAGTGTGGAAAGGATCAGTCGGATGACATCAATTTATGTAAATGACTCTCGAGTCTGGCAAGGTCCGACCCCAGGACGTAGCTGGGAATCACCGGCACCGTCAAGTCATACAATAAGTTTTCCGTACTCATTATGATTCAGGACCAAGGCTTGGCAAGATCCTAGTACATACGGTTCGGCAAGTTACGCAATCGACATGAGTTCGATGAGATTGCTGTTCCAAGGCGACCTGACACACCGGCCTATGGGAGGTACACGACAATCTACATATAAATAAATGTGGCCAATTCCTCCTACTAGACATGCTGAATGCACACAAAACTGTGCCTCTTTGTGACATACAAACTAACTGTATTGCTAGACGTGCTTGACAGTGACCGTAGACCCGCTGGTTGAGGTAGAAGTCAGAACCTGGTTGTTCTGCTCAATCTCGCTGATGTATGCAGCATTGGATGGGGTATATGTGCCCATGCCGGTGGCCTCAGCGTCTGTAAATGTGATCGTGCCAAAGTTGGCAAATGGAACAAACTCGGAGTTCAGCACGTAATCTTCCACGATCCACTCGGCATCCTGCCCGCAAAGAGGAGCGGAGGATGTTAGACTCTTCGACGCAACCTGGCCCTTTGTCACATTTTCAATCGTGGCAGTACCAGAATATGCAGAAGAAGCAGTGACATTGAGTTTAATAACATCTCCAGCAGAGATGGTGAGCTCCGTGAAATCATCGGCGGCCTGGGGGTAAAACTCATACCAAGCTGTTCATGAAAAATGAGAGCACAGCGAATGCGGAGTAGGATCATCTTACCAATATATTGGGGGCCATCGGATGAAACAGTGAGCTGGACACCAGTTTGAAGAATGGCGCTTTTGCAGGTTTCGCCGTCAATTCCAACCCAGGCAGCGGCAGAAGTCCCTGTAGATCCGGAAGGGGTAGGGACGGTAAAGGTGCCTATGATCGAAGTGAAAGTTTCCTGTCAGAATGAGGGGAAGGTGAGATCAAGCGCAATCAGACCCGTAAAGCAGAACTTACTTCACTCTCCTCCAAGACAGCACCTGCCCAATTATAACTGTAAACTGTGTTGGAAGTAGAACGAGTAGTTTGCTCAAGATGGTTGTTGGGTTGGGACTGACGACCTTCACGACCATGGGAAACACGTGCGCCTGACCCAGCTGGAACAGCTAGAACAACGGGAACGAGCGATAAGCTGCTGAAAAGTGCGAAGTTAAAGAACATAGTGGATGCGGATGAGTAGTAAATCGTCGAAAGGAAATCAGGTTTGGTACGGACTCGGAGGGGATTAGAGATGACCATTTATATGTCGTACTTACCACCAAATGTCCGTATGCAGGTAATCAGGCTGTATACCAGTTTATTTCCACTATCTAAAGGCGCAGCCTTCAGATGCATTGATCAATCGGATAGTTGATGCAGCAAGCCTTTGTCTCCCTGCAAATGGTGGCCGGTGGTATATCACCCACAGCATGTAATCAGATGACACCCACCGGAAGGCTTCAAGAACTGTTGATGTCGTGTGGTAGTGTTAGTGGTGATCAAAACAAAGGAATGAAATCAAGTTCAAATGGCACTGAAAGTCTTTCATGCGAGATAGATTGGGTCGAAACGGCCCTGAATACCAGTGCTGGTGCACTGGGGTAAGACCTAGCCAGTTGGAGCGTGGTCAAGAAGAAGCAAAGTCCAGGTTGAATAGACGTCGAGCGCTTGCCTGACATGATCGCCAGCATCTTGGCTGTCATGATGGTAAATATTCGGTAGGTGCGCACTGTGAAGGCGGTATCGACTCTCGAGGTCAGCCAAGGCGCTCTGATCGGAGTGGCGACCTACAAAGTTGATTTGGCACGCGGTTACTAGGACCAGTACGTGATGTGTGCGAATCAGATATTAGGCGCATGCTTGACAACAGTGGGAGTCACTGGTCACTGGTGGATTGCTGGCGGCGCAGTCACGGTGCAAACACAGACTCCAGATATCGCGAACTTCAACTACCATGAAGAGTGATGGAAGAAAGTTGAGATGGACGAAACCCGCACGTCGGAGTTGGAAGTCTTGGACTCGCTGGAGACCGGGTAATTCGCACGGAGAGTCAATATCACTTCAAATCACGCCCAAAATCACTGTAAATTAGGAGACTAGTAGTACTGGCACTACTGAGTACCGATCAATGGCACCATGGCCAGTGCTGCAGCACTTGGCGTCTTTGCGCGTTCAGCGTCCAACCCTGAACGACCTGTCATCAGTATTATCAACTCTACCGTGACATAGGACGACAAGGGTCCAGGCCCGGGCCACGTCGCACATGCAAGGGTTGATTCCGATTATAGACTCGGAGTTGCTGCTAGATGCTGTAGCCTAGGCGCCGACGCCATCACATCCTCCCACAAGTCCTTTCACTGTCTCAATCGCACTATGGATTCAAAGCCTCAATCAACTTCCCCTAAGCCCGAATTCGATGTTCGGGCGAAGATTGATCAGTTTTCGTCATTACTGTCAAGAACGATCATCTGCTTCTATCAATTCCTGGCGTCAGATAGCGACTCGGAGGGCCCTCGAAGGAGATTGCTCGACGAGTACATCACCGTGGGTGGCGCCGCCAATAGCACCAAGATTCTCCTCGAAACAAGCGACGAGCGTAAAGCTGAGGGCTACCTCGAGCGCCGCAAGAAGATAGAGAGCCTATGGGTCCCGGAAGGACCGCTTGCAATGTTTGCTTCTCGCATGGAGAACGCGTACAACATCATGTCCAGCGCAATTGAAGAACATAAAAAGGTCGCTACGCCCACTCGGAGGAGGGGCCCGTTCCCACTTTCATTGGAGATACTGAACGAGGAGATTCACCTCATTCAAGTGTACAAGCAAATGACTGCCGACGCTTTGTATGACGACTTTTACAAATCGTAAGTTTCTGTTACGTTGTATCTGAACTCTGTCCCATGCATTATGTTCCAGCAACAGGAAGCTGGAACCAAAAAGTAGGTCACATCATTCTTTGTAGCGCTGACCCGATGAATTTATGGTTATAGTTCAACTGGCGGTGGACATCATCGATTGGCTAGGTTTCGTCGACGTAACTGATAGGCAAGAATTCATGTCGCGGGAAAGACATGAAGGAACGTGCAAGTGGATCTTTAACCTGGATGTTTGTAAGCGTTATCATGAGTGGTGGTCAGC
>JBBPSZ010000227.1:0-14171 GCA_038093835.1 Strobilomyces confusus
AACCTTGTTGTTCTGTTATCTTTATCCGCCCACATCGTTGATCGCCGACTACCCGAACACCTCTATCGGGGTGTTTGACTACACTGAACGAGTTCCTGGCTACGACGAAGCATATGATTCACGAGATGAAATTCTGGCAGTCGTCCATTCAGGTTCGTAAAATACCATTCGGGAGACACTTGCAGCGATGTTCATCGCACGCAGTCCCTCCGGGATCACTTCATGTGATCATAGACTCCATCGACACGCTTGCTTCGGATGTCGCGTCGGACGCTCAGACGTACATGTTTATCAAGTCTCTTCTTAGGCTGATCGCTTCCCGTTCGCGTATGCAGCGTCAGCACCTGTGTACCGTGCGCTTTGCTTACCGTGTCTCGCCGCAGAGCCATCTGTATTGATTCTGCATCTTCTTGGTTGTCCTTTACTACCGATATTGACACACACCCGCCTCTCGCCGGCTCTAACCCACATCATTGCTCATCCTCCGACTCTCCTCGCCCATATCGCATCCTCCTATCTCGCACCACCACCACCCGCAGGGCCGACGGAAAAGTTTTGGACTGTCTTTATTCCGGTCTCTGAGCGCAGCCATGAAAGTGAGGTACTTGTCTACGGGCCTGATGGAAATGGCACATGTTCCGGAGGAGGAACTATTGTACCGGAGTTTGTCGTGGAACTCATAATCAGAGGAACAGCCGCAGAGGGACGCAAGCGAGGGGTCGAGCGGGCTGTTGAGGCATGGAGTGGCATTGGCCCAGAACATGTCGAGAACCTGGATGGCCTGAAGGCCATCTCATTCCGAAGGCAGTCGCCCAACGAGGTCCGTCACCTTACTTCAAGATCACTATCGTCTGATCGAGATTCCAGAAGCCAGTCCATATGAAACAAGCTGTATCCTTCAATCTGAAACTCACTCCATCTCAGGAGAAATCGAGAGCACAAGTGCCTCTGCCTTATGCCCACGAAGGTCAGTTCTCCTTCTGAAGTGTTACTCGAGATGTGAACTCCGTATTGCAGGTGAAGATGCGCCATCGGGACCTTCTACGCACGGAATAATTTTCTATGAACCAGACTCAGCTGATGATATTGATGATGATGATCCCGATGATGATCTCGATATTTAGCCAGAATAATTCGTGGCGTTCTCCGCTCGAGAACTATACAACCATACACCTTGTGACTTGCTGGACCTACTGGTTTTATAATCACTGGAACTTCCTCGTCCTCTCGCCTTCAATTTGATCATTAGCTTTCCACGACGAAGTATGATTTCGCGGAGTCCATCCCTGAATCGAAGCTGTCGTCGAACCCCATGTCGAACCTTAAACAATGCTATAACTGCCCTCAGACCGAGCATAGTGACTTGGGCAACCCACAGTTCGCGACACCCATAGAAAATGGTACGTCACAGGCCACTTCTGGTACACTCTTTCACGTAGCTGGGCGACGGTTGAGCCACGAATTCTCTGCAAAGCCTGACCGGCCAGCTGAGGAGTGAGCTGACGGTACGAGTTCTCCTTCAGTCTAAGTACATAGTAGCTAGTACTGGCCGCATGAGTAGCATGATCATGCCGGCACTGCGCTGACACGCCGGTACATCATGCCGAATCTGAAGCTTCAAAGCCCGACGAGCGAACAGCCCCCTGGCAGCAAGGGAACCGAGATTCGGAAGGTTAAAGCTCGGCGAGAAATTAGCCTCCGCATCAACTAGTGTTTGAAACCTGATTCGAAGTGTTGCGGGCGGATCCACGACATTCGCACCCTTCATGCACGACAGCCGATATGACTACTGATTCTAATCGTCAAGCTTCAAGTGTTTTCGATGCCATGCGTGGCTCTCTATGGAGCTTTAAACACTGGCATCAATCAACACCGCGGGCGGTTCCTACTCGTGGTACGCCGTCTGCTTATAGCAGCGCCCCTCGGGAATGCTGTGTATCATTACGCCTGTGAAGTCTGCATATGTACTGGCCCGTCGCTAGGTGCATCGGTTATGTCTTTCTATGGGTGAGTGCCAAGAGAGTGGATTACTGACAGCTATCTGATGGGCCATTTAGTTACATAGTAAGGAATCAGGATTGCTCACAGGAACATGCCGGTGGACACGAGGCGGCATGCCATTGCCATTATGTACGTTGCAACAAAACAATTGGCGCTAGTCCTCGTGCTTTCCTGCGACCACTTTCGAGATGAGCGAGAACTCTTCGCAGCCCATCCTCAACCCGAACATATACCTCAACTACCTCCAACCCTCCATTGCAAACGACTACGAAGTAGCGAGAGATGTTGTTCTGGTCACCTTAGGGGTAAAAAGCCGTTACTCACTGAAGAACGGATGTTTGATGGTGCCATTGTTATAGGTGCTGTCATGGGACATCCTTTCCAGCATACACCAGGACTGGACGCTGATTCGAACTCACAATTCTTCACCGGCGGTTCTGCTTGCCTACTTTTCATCCAGGTAAACTCACTTTCAAAATCAGATTCGTTATCCTGATCCTGTCAACAAGGACATGCGCACTTGCTGTGGTAATCACATCAGTGTTGGCGAAAAGTAAGTGACTCAACGAGTGCGTATATGTCTCAGTGATAGACATACCACATTTTCCTTAGCTGGCCCCGTCCAAAACTGTGACCTTCTGCAATTGATCCTTTGCATATTCTGGATTCTTGCATCTGCGTCGTCGTCCTACCTATTTCTCAAACGTGTTCACGCCATCTTCCTCAACGAGAGACTCGTTTGCTATGTTTTCACTGTTTTTTGGGTCGCCCAAGTTGGCGCCTCCGCGGTGTTGCTTCCTGCCACCTTACACACTTACTATCAACTCACAAATACGAAACACTGCATGAACGTCAATGCTCCGGGTTACGTGGCTGTGGCATTCTATGTGCCCGTGACGTTCGACGTCTTCGTGTTCTCCGCGACTACTTATAAAATTCTCAAGTCTCATCCGCGCCCTAAGAAACCGACCCGTTGGATGAATTTTGGCGCTAACAAGAGGCCCCTTCCTCACTTTTCACGGGCGATTCTTCAAGGCGGACAGCAATATCATATGTGCGTCTTCTCTGTCTGTCTGCTGATCGTACAACCAAGGCTCGTTTCACAGGGTCACTCACGGCGTCAACATCACGCGAGCGAACATGGCTTTATCGTCAGGTATTTCACCGCCCTTGCAGTTGGTGGCTTTGGTTCCCGCAATAGCAATCACCAGTGCGATAGCGTGTCGCGTCTTTCGGAATCTCAAGTTGGAGGCATCGAAAACGACAGAGGTTGGAAATCTGACCGCGATCGAGTTCGCGAACAAGGAACGTGCTGACGTTCAGCTACTGAGGAGATCAGACGTAACGTCCGCGGAAACAGATTTGGAAGAATGTTGACCGTCGGTGCAGTTCGGGAGGACGAACTGATGATCGACAACTTATCACGAGTTTGTTGTGTTATTGTGATAATGTATGTGCCTCTATGTATACCACGGACGACGACAAGCTACAGAAATCTGTTACCAGATAAATACAAAGCGAGAGGACAGTTTCGTGCTTGCGAAAGGACGGGACACGCGTAGGTACAAAAAAGACGAAGTGTGGATGTGAAGAACGACATGCCGCTCAAAAGACTAGCAATGGAGACAGCTGCTCAAGACAGTGAAACATCTTCGTGGACAAAAACTGCACTTGCAAACGAACGGCTGGACTAAAGTCTCTTTATGGTCGAAAGCGCAACCAGAGAAAGACGACGGAAGGTATTCCTATTGCTACCATCTTGCCTATGGCCTGATCCTGTCATGCCATTAGTTCCAAGCTCGACGGTGCTTGTCTGAACCACGGAGGAGTACTCAGAGATCGTCCGCGACCTCACATGCTCTTGTCCCGTAGGACTCTGAGAGACGAGCGTTGGTGGATGAGATTCATATGGCGGCGGAGGGGCAGTGATCAGGATTACGCTGCCGTTCTCGCTGTCTTGACTCGTGACGACCCTAAAATTGATGCCCCGGTCCATGCTGCTTCGATGCCTGTTGACGCCTCGTCGCGTGACGAGGCGTTTGACACGTCCGCCCAGCATCTTGGCGTGCTTTAGGATGGTTTGTGACCTCGAGACGCGGGAGGCGCGCGGGGGAAAGTGATGAGTGTGCAACTGATGGGAAGGTAAGGATGGTGACGTGGGGGTGTCTGGCACGTGCTCTTCCGGCTGGGAGGCAGCGTCGTCCTCAGGGAGTGGTGAGCAAGGTTCTTCGGATCGAGGGAGGCCGGGCGATACATTCTCTCGCCATGCCTGCAAACTGTCGAGTGTTGATGGAAACGTGTCCGTACCCGTGGGCTTCAAGATCAGACGTGCTGGGGAAGAAGGCTGAGGAGACATGATGGGCGGGTACGGTGACAGCACAGCAGGTGACGATACGGGTGATCTGGCCACGGAGGTAGGCAGGTTGTATGCCAAGGCGGAGAAAACTTGCGAGGAAGGGGAGATGGCACTCGGACTCAGCGCTGGAGTTGATGCGGGGCTACTTTCTGTGTCAGCCGACGTGAGATTACGCCGAAATATGCGATCCGTCTCTGTATGACCTCCGAGGTCGCTGACCCAAGTAGAGGAAGACACCTCCCAGGGGCGAAGATTCTCGGACTTGGTCCCATAAGATTCGCTACGCTTCGGCTCGTTCGTGGTGCTGGGCGAGAGACGGATTGCTGTCTCGCCGTCCAAACTCTCCAAATGGGGAGTGGGGGGCATTAGCAAGAACTGGCTTGAAGTTGGCGAGGCGAAGTCGACGACAGTCGTGATGGGAGGACACGAAGACGGGAGAGGTGCCGGCGTCGGCGGGACCGACGTGGTCTGGTTCCCGAGTTCTTGCCTGTCATTGAACGTAAAGCACGACGACGAAAGGGGAGTCGGAAGGGAAGGCGGCGTGCTCGGAAGGGTCAGATCGGTCCGGAAGGGGCAATATTCCGTTGGAGGGACGACGATTCGCAAAGGAGGCTTCTTGGCGAGGTGAGTCACGGAGCCACCGGAGAAGGGTGGGAGGGGGTGTCTGCGTGGTTCCTCAAGGGAACCGCCCAGTGGGGGTGCATGAAGAGCCATGACCTGGATATAGGGAATGAGAACTAGACGGTCACCACAACAAGAGGGCGAGCTCACGCCTGAGTGCTCGAACAAGAGGATGCGAAACAAACGTACGAGAGACTCTGGCCAAGCACCTGGCACACACGGCATCGAAATTGGAATACAACGGGACAGACGCCGAGACCACACCGTCCGCGATGAGCTGAGACGAGCGCACAAAGATACAACCGAAATCCACAAACCTCGCGAGCCGCATTCGCCTTTATAACCCCGAGGACGACGAATGCGCCAACATGGAATGGAAACAGCCAAACAAGGTCATAATGTTAGCTCCGAATAGCATCCATGTGGTATTAGCACGCGCATATGCTACAGGTTTCCTCTAACTGCTGCGTCCACACTCTGCGCAAAGTATTCAATGTTGCTGCTATTCAGTCCAGCCATCGAGATGCGACCATCCATTGTCATGTAAATATGGGCCTTTTCAGCCAGAGCCTTGCACTGCTCGGTCTGAAGACCAGTGAAACTACGTCATGCGTGACATAAGCAGGTTTACTCATCCGAGGACAAGGCACACACCTGAACATGCCGATTTGACTCTTGATGTGTCCCCAGTTTCCAGGCGTCTGGAAGCCGTTGGTCAGGAGCTCATACAGCCTCTCTCTCATGTTGATGATGCGGTCCGCCATGCCCTTGACTTCTCTCTCCCATTCTTGATAAAGCTGAGGGTCTGCGAGAATCGTGCTCGCTATATGTGCACCATGTATGGGTGGGTTCGAGTACATAGGCCGCACGATGATCTTGAGCTGACTCTCGACGCGTTTCTTCTCTTCCTCGCTTGCGGTGGTGAGCGAAAAGGCGCCAACACGCTCGCCGTAGAGCCCCATGTTCTTGGCAAACGACTGGCAGAGCGCCACGTTGTGGCCTTGTGAAACAAAGTGACGAACGGCAAAGGCGTCTCGGGTCGTCGAGCCAGAAGCGAAGCCTTGGTATGCCAGAGATCCCTTTCCATTGCTCCTGCGTAGGATCAACCCCAGTAGGGTTGTGTGCGCAAGCATGCAAAAGGACGATAGCACCTTCTGGGGCGTTCTAGAGATTGCGTGAGCAAAGGGACAGACTTGGAATTCGCACAAACCTTGAGGTCCTCCTTCAGACCGCCAAAGTCGAGGCCAACCGTTTTCTTATCAAAGTATCTATATGAACGAACTTCCAGACCAGAGTCCTTGAACAAGGGAATGTGGTTGCCCCAGGTAGGAGCGGGGAGATAAATGATTTTTGGACCAGGGTAGTGCCTGGCCACAAAAGCACCACCAATTCTAAGGGCACCCGTTCCAGAGATGGATTGGGTGACCGCAATCTGTTAAACGCGGGAGTCAGCGCGACTCGACGGTGGTACAGGTCTGGCGAAACGGACCGCATTTTGGTTTAGCGGTGCACTGTCGGCGCCGTAAGCGAGTTTGGCGGCATTCTGTGTGAAGGTGGCGAGACCACTGATGGGAAGATACTCCTTGTCCAGCTTTGCAAGGGCCATCTTTTCTTCTGCCTGTGGTTGTCCGGAAAAATCAGCTGGTGGGGAGTACGGTAGCGAGGAAAAGGAACCTTCTTGACGGCGTTGAGAACATATGGTTTGCCGTTTTCATCCCTGTAGGCACCGACACCCAAGTTGATCTTGCGGGGGTCCTTGTCGGCTTTGAAGGCCTCGGTGATGCCTGGCGAAGAATGAGTCGGAGTCGGAGGACGGAGGAAGACACTGACCGAGAATTGGATCGGGAGGGCCAGCAGGAACGGTGGACCAGGTGGACAAGGCGCGGAGGACGGGGGGTGCACGACGAGCGGCGTTGATGGCCAGCATCGTTTCCGGGTAAAGAGCGTGTGTGCAAAGTCGTATTTTTTTTTCGCGACGGAATACCCGGAATCACCCGAGGGCGCTGTGCTGGTGGATCCTCGAGCATCCCTGAGGCCTTGAGGGGCGGGTGGGTGCCGCCGTGTCAAGTGCGATTACAGCCATCTGATTGGCACAGATAAGATCTGACTCATTACCCCCACCATGACTGAGGACCAAGGGTACGCTGGTTGTTGTCCATGACCCTGTGTGCTGAGCGATTCGTCAGACGTGTCCTCGACGGCAGCTTGGAAAGGTGAACACAGATCACACCAGTCGATGCCCCCTAAACTCGCCCTAGACCTGAAGGAGGCGACGGTCCCACCAAAAGTGCCCTCAAGAAGGCTGCCAAGGAAGCTGAAAAGGCGAAAAAGAAGGCGGAGAAAGCAGCCAAAGCAAAGGAGTTGGAGCAGGCTCGAGCAGCCGCAGACGAGGTTTTCATCCGCTTCGTCCGCGTGGGTTCGCTCTCACTTGGAGCACGTATAGGACTTCGCGGCGGACAAGTACGGCAAGCTCCCACTGCATCAGTCTCAATCGCGACCAGGCCGTCAACGCGCTGACATATCCACCTTGAACGCTCAAAATGACGGCGAACACGTCTTCCTGAGAGCGCGCATCCAGACTTCTCGTCTTCAAGGGAACAAAATGGCGTTCCTCAATTTACGCCAACGCATCAATACCGTACAGGCGTTGATGCAAGTCACCGAGGGTCGAATCAGCAAGCAGATGGTCAAGTGGGCGGGTTCGCTGCCTGTCGAGAGCATCGTCCTCGTAGAGGGTACCGTAAAGAAGAGCCCTGAACTTATCAAGAGCGCAACAGTAGACGACATCGAGATTCACATCAGCGAGGTCCGTACTCTGATGATTCAAGGAAGGCAGTCCTCATCTCTAGCAAATCAGCTATGGCTCTTGGCAGGCGTGGAGAGCAGATTGCCGTTTTCTCTCGAGGATGCCAGTCGGTCGGAGACTGCACCTGAAGTCGAAGGACAATTTAACAGAGTCTTGCTCGACACTCGATTGAATAACCGCGTCTTCGATCTACGAGCAAGTGATCATTTCCTCGTGTCATTTTGCATCTTTTGACACTCACGCAGACAGGGACCAATCAAGCAATTTTCAAGCTGCAACATGCCATTGGAGACCTGTTCCGTTTGTACTTGAACAACAATGGATTCATCGAGATACATAGCCCCAAGCTTCAGGGTGCTGCGACTGAGTCCGGTGCATCTGTCTTCAAGGTAGACTACTTCAAAGGTGTGCTTGTACTCGTTGTCCGTGCTCGTCGGCTGACGTTCGTTCCAGGCAACGCGTTCCTAGCACAATCTCCCCAGCTCGCCAAGCAGATGGCCATCTCAGCTGACTTTGAGCGGGTATACGAAATTGGTCCCGTTTTCCGTGCGGAAGACTCCAATACACATCGTCACCTCACGGAGTTCGTGGGTCTCGATCTCGAGATGACGATCGAGGAACACTTCCACGAAGTCCGCGATCTGCTCGACGGAATGTTCAAAGCGATATTCCGCGGTCTCAAGGAACAGTATGTCAAGGAGATCGAGGCAGTAGGAAGGCAATTTGAAGCAGAAGAATTCAAATGGCGAGACGGACCAGAGGGGACTCTAGTTTTGACATTCAAGGAAGCTGTCGACCTCCTCGTCGAGGACGGTGTGGATTGCGAAATTCTGGACGATATCAAGCGAGTCCTCGATCATGTTTACATTGCGTCGTGAATGACCGCCTTGTAGCACGGAAAACGAAAAGAGGCTTGGCCGTATCGTGAAAGCCAAGTATGACACCGACTACTTCATCATCGACAAGTTTCCGCTCGCCCTCAGACCGTTCTACACTATGCCAGACCCAGATGACCCAGTGAGTAATTCGATCGTGTGACTATTCGATACACTGACTTGTCAGATCCTTTCCAACTCGTATGACTTCTTCATGCGAGGAGAAGAAATTCTATCTGGTGCACAGCGTATCCACGATCCTGAATTCCTTTGCCAGCAGATGCGTGCCAAAGGTGTTGACCTCGAGAGCATGAAGGGATACCTAGACGGCTTCCGAATTGGCTGCCCTCCTCATGGAGGGGGAGGAATCGGTCTAGAGCGCGTGCTGATGCTATTCTTGAAGCTCAACAATATCAGGCGAGCATCCCTGTTCCCTAGAGACCCCAAGCGACTCGAGCCTTGAGGTCGGGCCATAATTCGAATCTCTTGAGTGGTACCCGCGGTTTGACACATGGTGCACTGGTCGGCACCGCCCTAGATTACAAGATGTGGTTGTAAGAGTAGACTCAGTTACGTATTCCGATTAAACGCTTAAACAAGACCAAAAGCGTCCAGAAAACATGTGTTACGGTGGAGAGCGATAAATGAACAGCGAAATACGAACGTCATCCTATAGGTAAAAATTACAAGGCTCTACACTGCAATATGACGATGAGCGGCGGCATTAGGTACGAGTCTTGGCACTGACCGTGCATCAATGACTACCTCCTTCATCGTCTTTCCCTCCTCATTCGGCGTCTCTCAGAACGCGAACTTGACCCTTGGCCAATCGCGCTGGCAGGCAAGGAACTCCCCTCCAAAGCAGCGGCGATCACGTCCGCAGGTAGATCAATATGAACACCTTCGGGGTATGCGTATGCGTCTAGTGGGGAGTACGCTGGTGGATCTCGCCTGGAGAACGCCGGGTGACCCGCTTGCAAAGTATCGTCTGGTTCATGGGGAAGCGACGAAGACAGAGCTTGCAAATGAATGTCACGTAGGTTAGGCGTAGGCGGATTTGGAGTGTGCGGCGAATCAGGCGATGGATGCACTTGGATCGTGGTATCGGAATCTGTGTGTCGCACGGCGGCCAGGAAGTGAGTGAACGAGTCCCGCCGTAGGCGAGGAATACTAAAGAGGCTGCTCGCACCTGCGGCACTTCTAGCGGGTGATTGGGAGCGCGACGAAAACGACGAAGATGGCGAGAGCTCTCCGTCTTCCTGGCTACTTTCCCCCTCTAATGGTGGCGATAGCGGGAGGTCGTGATTGGAAGACGTATGGAACGGAAGATCAGTGGGAGACAAGTATCTACAGTCATTGGATGGCCCAGCACCGTTCTCGTCCGGTTCCTCGCTGATGGGAGTAATGGGCGGAGTCGTTGGGGACTCCTGGAGATGAGCACTTAAAGGAGTTCCCCTGAGAGGCGACGATGCAGAAGGGGTGGTAGACGACGGATTCTTTGGCCGGCGGTGACGATGACGATGTGAACGGCGTGAAATCGGAGGCGGGGATGAGGTACTTGGGGTGCCTGGAGTGAACGGAGCGCCAGCAAGTCGAACGGCACCGCCGACGTCTAGCAGAATGCTACCACGCTCGCTGCCATAAGCCGGAGGGGGAGCGAGAGTCCCCACACTGGGAGCGAGGCCCCACTTCTTGACGTTGGCCTCGATAAAGACAAAACCGGCCTGACCGAGGTTCACATGGACGCTGCAGGGGCCATCGGCGCCAATTGTGGGAAAGAGGTTGTAACGACTGAGGCCAATGAAAGCATCTTCGAGCTTGCGGCCGTTGCGAGTGAAGAAGACGGTGCCGGTGCGAGGTCGGTAACCAACACCGAGCACGTCGCCCTCTTTGAGAGGGGGACCAAAGGTGGATGCGGTAAAGGGATAATTATAGCATTTATCGCCATTGGAGTGGTATGCGACCGAGTGGCGGCTCACGCCAGGTAGACGGAACGGGGGATACGGTTTCGTGGCGAGACCGATCGCAACCGTAGTCGTTTGTGGGAGATCGAACATTTTGACTTCCCAGTAGTACACCTCGTTGAGTTTTGGAAGAGGGAGATTAGATTGGACGCATGAAGCTGATGCAGGATCGGGGAGGAAAGTTATCTCTGTGCGAGTATGAACGAGCAATGAGTTGATGGTTTCGTAGTCGGGTTCGAAGCACCAGGCGGAGACGCCCTTTTCCTGTATGGAGAGAAATTGCGATAGAGTGATGTCAGTTGGTTCCGAGTTAGGGGGGTACTGTAGTTGATAGTCTGGAAGGGGAGGGTGGGTGGATTTGAATCTGCACGAGACAGGAAGGGGGCGGACCTCTGGCTCTTAAATAGGACGCACGGACGAGGTCGGAGACGCTCTCGAGCCAGCGAGATTCGACGCCCTCGAAGCCGCCGTCGCCCTCGTAGAGGTCTTCGCGGGACATGTCGATGGGGCCGTCTGGGTCTCTGAGGACGATTCCACGGCGCCTGCGGATGAATATGATACATACGAGGAAGAGAAGGAGGACGAATAGGAAAGTGGAGAGGACGATGAGGAGGGGGAGGATGAAGAGGAGGGCGTCGGGCGGGGGCTGCTGGTCGGCCATTGGAACGAGTCTGAGAGAGCCTTGCCAAGGCTGGGCGCAGAGGGCTCCCTCCCATTGCCATATATGGTAGCACCACCCCCCTCCTCCTCCTTGTCGCCGTCCTAGACGATGAGCGCGGCCCTCGCATCCCCGCAGGCCCAAAGAACCCCCAAGCGAAAGCTGTCGACGCGCAGGGCGAGGGCGGGCTCGCACATCCAGTCCCAGGAGTCCCACGACGCCGCCCTCTACGCCATCCGCAGCTTCCTCAAGGGCCGCACCTGCTACGACGCATTCCCAGTCAGCTTCAGGCTCATCGTGCTCGACACACAGCTCAACGTGAAGAAGGCCCTCCAGTGTCTCCTCCTCAACGGTGCGCTCGTCCACACGTCCCGTGCCACCCCACTCAATCCGTCCCAGGCGTCGTGTCCGCCCCCCTATGGAACAGCGAAAAGTCAACGTTCGCCGGCATGCTCACCGTCCTGGACATCATTCATCTTATCCAGTACTATTACGACAATCTCAACTACGAGGCCGCCGCCGCAGACGTCGAGACATTCCGACTCGAGTCCTTGCGAGGTACGTCTCCCCCGATTACGGCCGATGCGACACACCCCAACGCCCTCCCGCCAGACATCGAAAAGAGTCTTGGCGTTGCCACCCCGCCGATGCTCAAGGAACATCCTACGAGCACTCTCTACGACGCCGCCAAAGTACTCATCCAAACCCACGCCCGCCGCCTGCCTCTCCTCGATTACGACTCCGAGACCGGTCACGAAGTTATCGTATCTGTTTTGACGCAATATCGTCTCCTTAAATTCATCTCTATTAACGTATGCGCTCCCTCTCACATCTCGGCCCGCACCCCTCACCCTTCGTCAGTGCACTAGAGAAATACAACAGCTCCATCTCTCCCTTCGCAAACTCAAGATCGGGACATATGTATCCAAGAACATCCCACCAGAAGCATCCGAAGCGTGTACTCCTTACTGGCCGATAGCCACTGCAACTCTGAATACCCCTGTTTTCGATGTCGTTCACATGTTCTCCGAGCGCGCGATATCAGCCGTCCCGATCATCGACGAAGACGGTGTGGTCGTCAACCTGTACGAGACCGTCGATGTCATCGTACGTCGCGAATCACCGTCGAGGTCGTGTCTGACATTTTGACAGACGCTTGTTCGTCTCGGAGCATACCAAGCACTGGACTTGACGATATCCGAGGCTCTCAATCAGCGATCCCCAGACTTTCCGGGAGTGGTCATCTGCACGGCTGGCGACTCGCTGGGCACGCTGCTGCAGCTCATCAAGAAGCGTCGTGTTCATAGGTTGGTGGTGGTCGAGGGCGAAGTAAGTCGCGGAGACGCTCGCTTTCCGTCGTCGTCGCTCACGCCTCGCAGGAAGAAGAGAAGAGGGGTGGTAAGAAGGGGCGTTTACTTGGGGTCATCACGCTGAGCGACGTGTTGCGATACGTGATCGGTGAGGTTGGGATTAGCAAGGCGGCAGAATCGATTGAGGAGCTCGCGACGTCGACGGACAAGGCGTCGCTGCTTGAAGTTCCCGCCTCGTGAAAGTTGTTTGCGTGGAGACCTTGTGTAGATCACATGTACACCATGCGCGCGCGAACCAGCTTGTCCTCGAGCCAGCATGACCGCCATTCAAGCCATCTGCATTCCAGGCTATGAGCATCGCCCGACGCCCAAGTCCCACGTCGTCTACCGGATAGAGATACAAGCTCACGTCCGCTCCTGGCAGATGTGGCATCGCTACTCCGAATTCATCGAGCTCCACACCGAGCTCACCAAATCCACCGGGTCGCCACCGCCCGCAGCCCTCCCGCCCAAGAACGCATTCTCTGCCCTCAGAGGGCCTTTCAGGGACGATGGCGCACTCATCGAGCAGCGCAGAGCCGGCCTCGAGACCTACCTGCGCGCCATCGTCAGCGCCAAGGAGGACAAGTGGCGCGACAGCTACGCCTTTCGCGACTTCCTCGGCGTCCCCGTGGGCAAGCAAGGCGCGGCGCTCGAGGGCGCAGGCAACGTCAAGTTCTCGTCCGCCTCGTGGCTCGACGAGCACCTCGAGCTGCAGTCCCGCATCCGCGACGTGCGCGCGGACATCAACAGGCGAGACACGCTCTCCGACCGCGGAGACGTCAACGCGTCGCACACCGCCAACGTCCAGGCGAAGAAGCGGCTCGCCGAGATTCTCTCGCGCGTGCGTACGTTGACGGAAGGGTTGCAGGAGCTGGGCATGTCGGGCATGGCCGAGGGCGAGTTGCAGAGAAGGACGGACATGGTGGCACGCTTGCAGGACGACTGCGAGAAGCTGGGCAAGATGGTCACCGTCGCACGCCAGGCCTCTCGTGCCGGCGCCCACGCTTCGGGGTTCACAAACGTCGCAGTGGGCCCCGAGTCTGATCGTGCCGCACTCCTAGGTAGCAAGCCGGTCACCCGTGTCTTTGGTGCGGCGTCCAAGACCCCCCAAGAAACCGACGTGACCCGTCCGTTGGACGACCATGGCGTACTGCAACTGCAAACCACCCAGATAGAGCAGCAAGACGCACAACTTTCACAATTGACTTCAATCCTCCAACGACAACGGCATCTCGGAGAAGCAATCAACGCGGAGCTTGTCATGCAGAATGAAATGCTGGATAATCTGAACGACGAAGTGGACGCCGTCGGGACTAAACTGTCGGCTGCGAAGAAACAGCTGAACAGGCTCGGTTGATCTCGAGTGGTGTCTTGGATTGTGCAGTACATAAGTATACCATGTTTGATATCTAATCCAGAAATGCGTTCGATTATGATCTCGCGGGGTTATTAGCATATGTCTAGTGCGGCAGATACCGAATGCTGGAGGCGTCGAATGCAAGCGAACGTCACTTTTGTTTGGTCAACATTTTGCCCAC
>JBBPSZ010000228.1:0-14166 GCA_038093835.1 Strobilomyces confusus
ACACGACTGGTCGGTTCCGGGCGTCGAGTGAAACCGCCCGACGAACGCAACTTAACCGACCAAGTTCTATCCTGTGCCCAGACGACCGGTCAAAAGCAGAAATTGCGTTCCGAGAACTGGAGTCCGGTCCCACACATGCAGTGAGTGTTGCCTCCTCTACAACTGTGGCAGAATAGTCACGCGGTGCGGGCGCACCTTCTGGAATTCGAACTAGCTTGTGTGTGGGCAGCACTGTCTTGTCTTCGGGTCTGCAAGAAGCCTAAGAACGAGGGGGGGGACAAGAAGGCGGGGGCGACCGAGATCTTTTCCAGGAATCGACAACTCGTTCTACAGATTACCGCAAGAGTGAGACAAGTCCGTCAGCGGGGTGTAATTGACCGACCCAAGTGCCCACGCTCCACATGCGGTGTTCCCCGAGGTCGAGCTTGGTCAAGCATCTAACGTCGAATCAAGTGAAGCTCAAGGGGAGATTCGAATGTGGGTCGTGGCCAGTTGGTGGTTGCCGTGCTGGTCTACTAGGTGGAGTACACGTCGGACTGCCGAGGAGTCCGTGTCTGGTGCAGTTGAACACGCATGTATCCAGCACAGCCCAAGTGCGCGTTGTCTGAATGAAAGGTGGTCGCATCACACGATATTTGCATTGTCTTAACATCACGTACATCATCCTACATCGCCCTCGGTCCTTCACTCGGCGTGAGTGATTTCAGATAATTGCTGAGGCCATTGTCATCTACTTGGAAGCGCTCAACGTTTGGCCACCGACTGGCGCGGAGTCTTTGATTGCTCCGGAATCATTCAGTCATGGTCATCTGCGCGATTAATGAACGACGACTATACTATTCATGATGGTCCTACAAAGACAAATGTTGCAATAGCGTCACCGAGTCCGAATACAAGTACTAGCGAGCCGCAGAATATGTAGCGCGTGGGAGCTGCAGCTCCAGAGAGCGGTGCGTGACGGGTTCGCTGTGGAGTTCAGGCCCGCCGATACGGCTAAGCCTTGTGGTTAGGATCGTTGAGCAACACGGGGTTTAGCACAGTGATCGACCTTTCACCGATTTCGTAGGCAGACACTGGAAGCTCGAGCACGAACGCGCGTGAAGAGGAGCGTGGTCATTCGAAGGAGGCCCGAGTTCAGCCAGCTGGGTCGGCACGCTCGAGGAGATGGACTCACTCGACGAAGGATTACCGGTACCAGGTGCAAGCTCTCGGCCCGCCCAGAGAGGTCATGAGGTGGCCCAACAGGCCGGGAACCTGCGGGGCCGCATCTGGGACGTTTTCCAACCGTTTTGGCCTACGATCGGCGACAGGGATGCGTGAGCTGACCAAGAAAAGAGACGATGGAGGAACACGACATGCCTGAACTTGCGAGCGTCCGGTCCCCGCACCTCTTGTGACCAGTTCTTCACGATGGAGATCACGATCGGTTCGCCATATCCAATGCTATTGGACGACGAGCGTTCTTCCTTTGAACCCTCATCCTGATGGTGCATACCCGATAGAGGTGTGACCGACGCCATTTTCATCGGTATTGTGGCTTCGCGACGGGCAACACGCTGTCTCTCACCGCTATCCATTCGGTCCTCGGAATGAACGGGCACGTGCGGAGGGTTCCTCTCACGAGGAGGGTTTTCATTCAATCCGCGTGACGAGGTCGAACGTGCTTTGAATAGAACTGGCCGAGGCCCGAGAGTGAGCAGCCGGACCAGCGGCCGCCAGTCACGTCTGTGTCGACTCGACGTCTTTGATCTCGTCTTTGAGAGTAAAATCGGGCTTTCTTTTATTTCTGGAGACGGCGTGGGCTTCGGCGGTCGGAGTCTCGGAGAGTCGAGACGGAATTACCACGTGGCTGTCGTCCGAGACAAGGAAGGCAAAACTTCCTCTTCTTGCGCGCGACACACAGAATCATGCTCCAATGATCTTTAACACGGTTAGCACCTGCCCGTCACCAGGAATGCTGAATTTCAGCGATGAGCTCTTTCTCTTGCCGACAGAAGAACGGGGAACAAAAACCAGTAGGCGCATGAACCAATATGTACCAGGCATGGGTCCTTCAAGAATGACTTTTCTGCACATCAGCGTGCAATCCACTGATCGGCATTCGCCTCTCACATGCATGCACTGCGCAGGGTACCTCTAGAAGCTGACTCCCTGCATTTGTAGTACTGCTTCCAGGTCGAGCAGCTGAATAACGAGTATAGGGTGGGATCCTCGGCCTCTAGCATCGGGGGTTTGGCTGTGAGTTACCATAAGTTCATCTATGAGGCAAATTGGAGCTCACGCGTGCCTTACCTTCACAGAAGAACACCAAGGCTCCCATACTCACTCGTGCCGAAGCAAAGAAACGTGGCAGACCGCAGGCTGAACAACATCGTCGCGTTTCCACAGCCTCATCACCCGAAAGGTTTGAACCCTCCAAATTTAAGCCGTCCGCCGGAGCAGAAGGTCAGAAACGCAACCTGCCCGTCTTGATGCTCTCCCTCGACCAACTCATCCACGATGTCAATCAGGCAGATTACAAGTTAGACACTCTCGGTGTTGCGGGACTACTCGGAGGTGAGATTTCTACGAGGGCCAGAGGTGGGCAGAATGGTACAACTATCCAGAGACCGTCAACGTAGCCAAGAGATTCGGTCAGATGGCAGGCTCCCCCGTGTTGAATAGGATTCTCTGTGGATCGAACGAAAGCCCTACAGCCACATTTCGGCTGGCTGGCAAGTCTGGTCCTGAATACAGCGGCTCGTTTTCGGGGACCAAATTACGCACTGGATACCTGAGTTATTTGATAATGCAGGATTCGCATCGACGATGCTGTACCTCCAGCTTGTTGATGAGAGGAACACCCCAGCAAGGGTAACTAGGCATAGACCTGGATCTATCCTGATCAAACCCAAAGCTGGATCATACCATCTCGCACTCTATTCCATCGTGCCGTCACTGGCCAGCATAGGGGCTGGTATTCTCTGCATTCTCGCACGAGACCTCCTTTACACGTTCCTCATTTATCTCGGCAACCTCTGCAGCGGCTTCTCGTACTTTGTCCTTGGGACGGCGACGCTAGAGCTTCGTGTTTCAGAATCGCCAGTGGTGGTAACTACTCGAGTGTGGCGGGAAAGGCTCACGTCATCATCTACAAGCCTCGAAGAAATCGAAGCAAGATGGCAATGAAACATGGCATGAACATATGAGCTGACGAGCGTAAAGAGGAGCGCCTTCATTCTTCAAAGGCTCCGAGCCGCATTTCTGAGACGAGCCTGATCGCTGGCGCTGCCCACGACGCACGATCGGACGAACAGCCGTCGATCAGTGGAAAATGTTATCATGGAGTCCGGACGAGAACATTCACCACATCGACTGAGTGCGTCTCGCGTCTGGCTTCGATCGGCACCGCTCGATAGAAGACTGGATGCACAGCGATGTCGGCATAGCTGTCAGCGAAAGACGACTCGAAAGCGTGCATGCGACTGCGTCTGTCTCGGCGGGCGATCCTTGATTCCTGTGTGCAGTCAGAGGCTCTGAGTGAACCGAGGTCCTCAGGGTGATTCGGCGCACCTTTCCTCGTTCGGCTCTAGCGACCGTTTTCGCAAAGGTACGTCCATGTCCGACTCTCATCCGGCCTACCGACACACGCCTGTTTCTAGACATGTGACAATGCGACCACTGCCGTGCCAGCGATGGCAACTTTACGTCCGAGGTGGTCGCCCCGCCGCCGCGCCACGACGAACGTGGTGTCGATCATGAACTCTGTATTGACCATCTCACCAAATGACCAGCGCCTTTGACGACAGGATGAGGAGTCCTTATGCGAGCCACGAGCTTCGTACCCGATGAGGTCGTTGGTCTGACGATGTTGGTACCGATGCGTATGTCAGTGACACGCTCAGGTGGGAAAGGGGGCGGGTTGTGGGATGCCTACGGCAACAGCTCGTTCGCGTTGTGACGGTGACGCCCCAGGTTGCCACCGTAGCATCGTCGGTACAATTGCAATGTTTGGGTCTCGCGGATTTGTTTCTTCGAATTTGGGTTGGCGTAATTTTAGCAAGTTGCCTGGCAGCGTGGCACTCAAGCCTCTTATGCTTATAGATATACACGATTATTCTTGAATCTCAGCCTACATACGAATGGGACGGTCATGAAGCAGGGGCTTTCAGGCAGCTAACCGGCGCTCTATGCAGGATGAACGCGACCAGCCTAACATCGGAGTCGACCCGAAGCATTCTGCGATGTAGCAACGTTGACGCTTGAACGCTGTCGTACACCTTCTTCTGTTAGGTAGATACAAGTCATTGATATCGTATAAACGATCATAGCACGAGGAGCCAACGGACAGACCTAGTCGGTATCTTCGTCATCCTCGTCATCGCCCGGTTGCCACGGATCGTGAAAGTCGAAATACCATTTCGGCCGCACCGACGCGTCGTATCCAAGTGCTTCTTGCACCATCCGGATCACGTCTTCTTCGTCCTCCTCGATCAACCTCTTATCCTTCATCGTATAGTTGGTGTACAACACGAGGATCGAAGAGCAGTCAGACGTGAAGCGAAACGGGAAGGCCACTTCGAGGTCATGTTCAACCCGTGCAGACAGATGCTTCGCGACGGCGAACAGCGTCGTTGGTGATGGCACGAGAGGTTCAAAGTGATTGAAATGGATCCGGTAGTATTTCTCCGCGTACTTATAGAGAGCATTATTAAGGTGGGGAAACGCAAAGTGGAGTAGCGGTGGCGATGGATTCTCCTTGGTGACACGATATCGATTGGGAAGTTGGGTCATGGGACAGCGCGGTGCATAAAGCTGCATGAGCTCCTACATGGGGGCTTAGCAAAAACCAGTGAACGAAGAAGTATTGAGACAGACAAGTTTGCGTTTTTTCACGAACTCTGCTTCTGACAGTGACATGTTGGAGGAGGAAGTGGATCTGTTGCGCGCAGGAGGCTTTCAACTTGCCGATCACGTGCTGAATCCGCCCCCCGTTTCAACTGGCGCCACTGTCACTATCAATTCATACCTGGCTGTACCTGTTTTGACACCCATGAGTGTTTCAGTAGAGTCCCTGCCGCGGTGAACAATGGGATAGAAACCCCTACGTGTCACTTCCGTTCTCGAACAACAGTCATGGTACAGGTATATAGGCTCTCCTGTGGCTCGGAATCAGAAGTTCGTCAATCTGTCCCACACCGTTTCTAACTTTCGAATTCTGTGATGTCGCAAATCTCTGCAGTGCGTGGACATCCTAAATTCAAAATGCTTTGTTTTGCTCAATTGTATTGTACTTTATTTTAGCCAGGGCTCCCTTCTGCAGCGGAGTTTTTCCAGCACCTCCGATCTCTCTTCGACTACGCGTCAGACAACCGACCGAATGAAAGTTCTCTCTACGGGGCACTAAGCTTCATTCTCACAAGCTTTTCCGTGAGCTGAAGGGTGACAGCAACGACTGGGAGGTTCAAAAACCTCTTCGTAGGCACATTCCCCCAAAGAGATATTAAGAGGCCCGAAAAAAGGCAATTTCGGTCGCCCGACTTTAGCCTCATCATTGTTCAGTCCAGTTCGGGCTTACGGGACAATGGGAACAAGATCGGAGATATGGCTCCCTTGATATGGGAAGCCAAAGCCAGTGGGGGAGCTGTCTGGTTCGGTGCAACGAGGCCCAAGACGGAGGACCCAGGATTTTTCCATGATTTCTTTCCACATTTTGACCAGATCGTAGTTCAAGTTACGAATTCCAAGGAAAAGTTCAAGCAGAAGGCAGTCTACGCCCTCCTCAGCGTTGACATCTGGTTCATGCTTTTCCGCTTTCTTGATGCAGCGCCTTCGGTTGCACGGCGTAGCAATGGTCGCCCTCAACTTGACGACGAAGGCCTTTCTAAGTTTGCAGAGTGCATAGTCATCCCGCCATCTCCAATGGTCAACGAAGAATGCACAGCATTCTCACCTGAGTTTCTTTATGCATTGGAATTATCTGCCAAGCACCTTGCTGCTGAGGTCACCGTGACCCCACATGCATTCTTTGTTCCTCTGCCAGGAATTGAAGCAGAAATTCATAAATGGGTATGCTACATCTATTTATCTACTATTAGATATTGAAAGTCAATCGTTTCCAGCTGAAGAAGCAAAGGTTCCACGAAATTCTTAATGAGAAACTGGGCTGTACCAAAGAGGAGGACGAGTGGGCGTTAGAAGAGGAAACGGACTATCCGAGTGTGCAGGAGTCTGCATATGAAGGACCGAAGACAGACAGTGGAGTACCATGAAGAATTCAACCTCCCAGAGGTGCCAAGAAAAAAATGGTCTGCAGGCCGGCGGAGACGTGTGATTCATCCCCAGGAAGGGAGTGAAAGATTTGTTAGTGGCAGATGCGACCGAGTGGACCATGAGCAGTCCTTCAGCTTAGTACCCATGGTGCTCGCCATGTAACGCAGCTACCAATGCTCTGGCTAATCAGCCTACTTACATAAATCCGATGAGCGTCAGTTGATAAGATCCACCGATTTTTGACGGGAGTCCGATCGTAATAAACGCTACCATCATAGTTGTACAGATTCCTTTGTCTCGCGCTCCTACCCCGCGACCCTCTCGATAATGATAACTTATTTGTATGGTCAGCCATCAGCCAGGTCGATGGCATTCGTAAGACCTCTGCCCTCCTCGAACGGAACGGTGATTGCCACGTGCCAAATGATCGGAAGCGGCAGTGCCGACATGATGTCGACGTTGGCACTCGAACAAGTATCCACACATGCTGATTTCGACTCGACAGTTCTCCACTGGATATTCTCTTTTAGACGACTGACCTTGACGAGATCAACATTCTGACATGTGGCTCGATGCTGCATATCAACCAGCCACGGCAGCATGTGATGCCACTCGCCAGTGTTTGGTGGGCGATCCCTCCGCCGACATTCCAACTGTAATATTTGTTGAAATGTTCGGAACTCCGATCACGCGCGCACGGATTATGAGCCGCCACGCCGGGGGCACATAAAAAGGGGACACAGAGCTGGATGTGACCCGGAACCCCCTTCGTCCCTCCTTCCTGCGTTGCTCTCATCCGCCGCATTCTCCCATCCGCAGGACATTTCGCACCATCATAACCATACCTCGCCCTCGTCTCTGACGCGCTCGTTCATGCATGTCAACTGTCCTTCTTTCCCCTCACTCGCGGGCGCCATCGTCTCGATGTGGATGTTGGGCTAATCCTGGCGCTTGCTAGTCCACTTCCACCTCGAGATCCACCAGGTAATTTGTGCTTTCTCGTTTGATCGCTGAAGGCATCGTCGCTGATGCGCTGAGAACAGTGATCTCGCGAACGTGTGTTCAAGGTATGTCGGCCGTCCAATAATGCGAGTCAGCATGCCGTGACACGCCGGCGGATGTCATTTCAGAATCCCGTCTAGGGATGGACACTTGGTCTGTATGCAACAGAGAGACGATGGTACGTGTGTGTTCAAGTTTTCAGGTTTTCTGAGGTCCCACACTGTTGTGGACGTCATCTTGGATGATCATGCAGTGGGTTGCTGACATGACCGGTTGCTTTATTGTTCTTGCGGACCCATGATACCAGAAAATCACTTCCATCATTGCCTACCACGCCCATGTCCCCACGCCGACGCTGCGCTCAATAGGATTCCGGTCAACGACCTCAAACGCGCGAGGAAAGCACAACCTGAAGCTGAGCCGATGACATTCCATCCGGAAGCCTGATCCCATTCCGGGACCAAAGGAACTTGAGTCGGGTCTCATGTGTACAGTGAGTGTCGCCATCCTCACAACTGCAGCAGAATGGTCACGCGATGCGGACGGGCTTTTTCGAATTAAAGCTTGCTTGCGAGCGGGCAATGCCATACCATCACTCAAAGAGCACATCAACTCAAGGTATCAGCGACGACGAGAATCAGCAAATTTCTCGAACGGTGAAGCTGCGCCTTCGCCTCGGACACCCTCTGTCTACTGGTCATGCGCAACGAGTTGGCTGTTCACTGGCCCCATGCCTCTGGAGCGAGATGGCGGGTGCAGCGTGCGCCATCCTCGGAATTGTAGCGGGGGTCCTATACGATGCCGTTTTCGTTCTACAGGTTACTCGACGCCCGCCTAGAGCCGTAAGAGTCCAGCGGGTTATAACAGACCCAAGTGCCCATGATCCACGTGCGGTGTTCCCTAGGGTCTCGCTTCATCGAAGGTCGGACGATGTGAAGCTCAAGGGGAGATTCGAGTGTAGGTTGTGGTCAATTGGTCGATGCCGCTGGTTCTGGTTTAGGTAGAGTATACGTACATCGTCGGATTGCCAAGGAACCCGTGTCCGATAAGCTGAGCGCGCATATATCCACTTCTCGGCGCAGTCAGAAGTGCGCGTCGTCTGAATGAGGGGTAGTCATGTCAGACGACGGTCCTTGACAGTGATCCGAGCTGTTGCTGGATCACGAATCAGGACATCATCTATCAGAGGTGCTCGACGTTTGGCCACAAATACACGCTGATCGGCACATGCCCTTGGTCTCCGGTACCATTCGGTCGTGATATGCACATCCATCTACGCAACCAATCACAACATAATGCGGCGATTGTTGTACCTTTCATTATGGCTGTACAAAGACAGTTGTTACACGACACGAGCATCAAATCGGAATACAACAAACCAGCCGCAGAGCGATGCATAAATGAAACGAGCGGCAGTTGTAACTCCAGAGGGCGGGCCATGACGGGGGGCCCGCCCTGCCAGTGCGGCAACAGGAGGTAAGCCTTATGGTTCGGATCGCCGAGCAACAGGCAGGCACCGCTCGCTTGAACTTGAACACGCCGAGGAGCGTGAAGAGGGGTGCCTTCATTCTAAGGAGAGCCCCAGAGTCAACCAATCCGATCGCTGACGTCGCTCCACGACGCACGATCAGACGGACAGTCGTCTATCAGCAAAGAACGTCCAGACGAGGTGTCTTCCGTTCGAGATATAAGTCATTAGCATATCTCATCCGATCACGTGCTGAATCCGCCTCGAAGTTCTCCGCTGCAACATTTACTGAAATGTTCGACTCGGAAATGACGATCATGCGCGCACGGATTACGAGCCGCCACGCCGGGGACACATAAAAATGGGACGCAGGGCCCGACGCGACCCAGAACTCCCTTCGTCCCCTCCCCCCTCCTTCCTGTGTCACTCCCTTCTCGCATGCCGACTTGTCCCTCTTTCCCTTCGCTCGTGGGCGCTAGGGCCCTGCATCGATGTGGATGTTGGGCTGATCCTGGTGCTCGCTAGTCCACTTCCGCCTCGAGATTCGCCTGGGTGATTCGTGATTTCTCGTTTGATCGCTGGGGACCTCGTCGCTAACGCGCAGAGAACAGTGATCTCGCAAGCCCCTTCGTCACCCATCAGTGGTCAGTGAGTTGCCGTTGCGGTGCCGTGACGCGTTAGCTGATGTCGCATAGATCGTGCTCGCGGTATATGCGTGGAGCAATGAGGGTACGTGTTGTGTTCAGGTTTCCCGAGGATCCACATCGTAGACGTGATCTTGGATGATCATACAAGGAGTTACCGATATAATTCCTTACACCAACGCTCGCCGGATGTCATCCCGCACCACGACTCCGAACGCACGAGCAAAGCACAAGCCTTGCTGATGACGTTCATCCAGCACCCAGGGTCGCTTTCCAGGGCCGAAGGAACTGGAGTCGAGTTATACCCAATCAGGAGGTTGATTCAAGGTATCACCGACGACGGGAATCGGTGCATTCTTTGAGCACTAGAGCCCTGCATTCGCACCAGACACCTCCTGTCTACTGGTCATGCGCAACGAGTCGACCGTCCACTGGCGCCATGCGATGCCACGCCTCTGGACGCCTCTGGAGAGAGATGGCCAGTGCAGCGTGCGTCGCCCTCAGAATTGCTGCGCGGGTCCTATGCAATGCCGTCTTCGTTCTACAGGTTACACGGCACTCATCCCGAGCCACAAGGGTCCAGTGGGTTGTAACAGACCTAAGTGCCCACGATCCACACGCGGTGTTCACTAGGGTTTCGCTTTGGTCAATGATCGAAGATGGGACCATATGAAGCTCGAGAGGAGATTCGAGTGTGGGTCGTGGTCAATCGGTTGATGCCGCGTTGGATCTGGTTTAGGCAGAGTATACGTGTGTTGTTGGATACCGAAGAACTCGCGTCTGATAAGTTGATCACGCATATATCCACCTCGTGGCACCGTCAAAAGTGCGCGTCGTCTGAACGAAAGGTGGTCGCGTCGGACAACGTCTGCACCCAGTCCTTCACTCAGTGAGTGATCTGAGTCATTGCTGGACCACGAATCACGGCCAATGTATATCATCTATCGAGAGGCACTTATCGTTTGGCTACAAATACACGCTGATCGGTACATGTCTTTGATTATCGCTGTACCTCTCATCATGGTCGTACCAAGACAGATATTACACGACGTGAACACCGAATCGGAATACAACAAACGAACCGTGGACAAATTCATAAATGAAACGAACGGCAGTCGCAGCTCCAGAGGGCGGGTCGTGACGGGGACCTCCGACCTGCCAGTGCGGCATGATTAACAATGGGAGCTGAGCGTTGTGATTCGGATCGCCGAGCATTAAGGGCCGCAGCATGGGGATCGACCTCTTGCCCATTCCGCAGGCGGGCACCGCTCGCTTGAACTTGAACGCGCCGATGAGCGTGAAGAGGAGCGCCCGCATTCCGATGAGAGTCCCCGAGTCTGCATGAGGAGCCAAGGGACAGACATGTCACCTATGTAGTTCATATCCTCGTCGTCGTCATCGCCCGGTCGTCACGGATCGTGAAAGTCGAAATATCATTCCGACGTGTCGTATCTGAGTTCTTCCTGCACCATCCGGATCACGTCTTCTTCATCCTCCGAGATGACCTCTTACCCTTCATCGTATAGTTAGTGTATAACACGAGGATCGAAGAGCAGTCAGATGTGAAGCGAAACTGGAAGGCCACTCCGGGGTCGTATTCAACGCGTGCAAACAGGTGGTTCACGGATGGCACGAGAGGGTTACAGTGATCCGGTAGCATTTTTCCACGTGCTTGTAGAAAGCACCATTGACATGGGGAAACGCGAAGTGGAGTACTGGCAACTCTGGATTCTCCTCGGTGGCACGGTATCGATCGGGGAGTTTGTCATGGGACAGCGCAGTGCATAAAAGCTCCTACACATATGGGGGCTAGGTGGATACCACCGGGCGAACGAGCATTGATACAATGAAGTTCGCGTTTTTTTTTTTGAGCTTCAGGCTTCTGCAGACATGTCGGAAGAAGAAAGCGGATCTGTGAAGGAGCACGAGCATGACGGTGCCAGGAAAATATGTCTGTGACTCAGAATGCAGAGTCATATTGACGAAACGGTGCGAAGCTGCGTTTGAGCGAAGTCGCGAAGCGCCTCCCGGCCGTGATCTGAGAGGACCTGGGCCCGAGCGTAAGCTACATGGACGGGCTGTGAAAGGCCTCGCGCGCAGTAGGTCACGGACGAACGGTTCTGGCGAACACGACAGCGAGGGGCGATTCTGAGGGGTTATCAGAACTCACCGGGTGCGGCGAGTGGGCGGAAAGAAATGGAGAGGTCTGCGCGGCGATAGGCTGACTGGTCAGAGTGGAAGAGAGAGGTGCGCCGAGTCGCAGCCACTCGCGCAAAGAAATCCTATCCCTACTCGCATACTAGAATGTGGTAACCACCGGAACCCGGAACGGAACGAACATGGTCACGTGCCATCGGTGCCTGCGTCCCGAATGGCGGACGATCACACACAGTGATTTTTTCGGAGTTCTGATACCCCCTCAGAATCGCCTCGCTAGACCCTTGCTGTCGCGTTCTCCAGAACTGTTCACCCGCGACCTACTGCGCGCGAGGCTGTTCCAAGCCCGCCCACGCAGCTGACGCTCCAGGTTCTCTCAGATCGCGGCCGGAAGGCGTTCGCTCAAACATAGCTTCGCACTGCTTCATCCACACAAGCCCCCTCTTTGCATTCCGAGTCACACAACGACGAGCAAAGACTGCTGGACGCTGCAATCTGTGCCGTTGATGTTCTATTGCTAATGGCCGCCACAGAATGAAGCTTCGACGTCGCAATCCCTTGGCTGATGTCGTTTCAGGATCTAGTTCGAGCGAGAACTTTGGCCACGGTCTTGTGGCGAATACGCTGCGGCTTGGTGCGTGTAGTTTTCTTGGGGTCTTTGCAAGTGCCCGCGTCGTTGACGTGATTTGCGACGATCGGGTGCAGTTGAAAGGGCATCAAGAGTTTCCTACACGACCGGTCGCTTTTTTTTTTCTTGAAAACCGCCGCTTTGGCCTCGTCGTTCGTCGACTGCGATTTTCACTTGGGTACTTCAAACTGACTCCTTGCGTCCTCACTGAACGATGTGAGTCAGGGGGCTGGAACGCGCGTTGGCAATGCTAAACGAAGTGATCTTCCATGTCACGTTCACGCCTGGACACTCAGTTCTCCCGCCTAACAGTCTGTTCATAGTGGATGCGATGGAACTGGGTGCGTGCGGTCTTTCTCTGGGTTTTCCGAGGACCCACGTCGTTGACGTCATCCTCCATGATTGTACAGGAATTGCGGCCAACGCGACTGGTCGCTGTTCTTTTCTTGCGACAAATGACACCTGCGGAAAGTCGTTTCGCGCATGGCGCACTACGTTCATGTCTCCACATCAGTGCTGCACTCTATAGGGTTCCCGGCCTCGACTGAAATCGCCGGAGGAATGCAGGTTAGCGGACTGTGATCCGAATCGGGCACCCAGACGGCCGGTGAAGAGACGAGATCGCATTCAGAGAACAGGAGTCGGGTCCCACGCGTGCAGTGCGCGGTGCCTCTGTGGCAGAATAGTGACGCGACGCGGGCGCGCCTTTTTGAACTCATACTAGCTTGCGAGTGGGCAATGCTATTCAAACGTTGCCGTGCCTTCGCCTCGGACACTTCCTGTCTACTGGACGCCATACTCCAGGAAATTTCCCGGGAATCGATGGCGTTATATTCGTTCTACCTCAAGAGTGAGACAAGGCCAGTCCAGAGGGGTGTAACTGACCCAAGTGCCCACGCTCTACACATGGTGTCCCTAAGGTGTCGCTTTGGTCATCGAACGTCGGATCAAGCGAAGCTCAAGGGGAGATTCGAATGTGGGTCGTGGTCAGTTGGTGGATGTCGTCCTGGTTTACTGCCGAGGAGCCTGTGTCTGGTACAGTTGAGCATGCATGTATCCAGTCGAGGCACAGCCCAAGTGCGCGTTGTCTGAACGAAAGATGGTCACATCACACGACATTCGCGTTGTTTGAACATCACGTACATCACCCTAGCATCGGTCCTTCACTCGGCGTGAGTGATTTGAAACAATTACTGCTCGAATGAGGCCATTGTCATCTACTTGGAAGCGCTCAGCGTTTGGCCACCGGTTGGCGCATCTTTAATTGCTCCGGAATTGTGGGGCTTCCTTAAAACACACACTCGAGATTTGCTTTTGTATTTATGTGTATTTACACACGTCCTTTCTCTTTACCTCTATTGTCTCCGAGTCCGACGTGTGGTTTTTGCTTACCCTCCCCTTACCTCTACTTCGAGCTCTGCTGGTCTCCGTCATGACTATGCGCGTTAACGGTGAACTCGTCCGTGTCGGTTCGATGACGCTCGAGATCGGTGTGTCATTGCATCTCATCTTGTATTCGTTGGGAGACATAGATTGTGATGTTGTAATCGGTCGTGAGTGGCTCTCCTTGCACAACTTGGTTTTGAGGTATCTTGTGCCTTCAGGTGACGCTGACGCTGATATTGTTCCCTCGCCTGGCGAGCAGTGTGTGGAGGGCGAAACGCCAGCTACAATTCACGTTTGGACGTTTAACGTGTCAGCCTAATGACTTCAAGTTTGTCGGCATCCGGCGATCGACCTTCAAACGATTTCCAACCTCACGGGGAAGCGGCAGACCACCGGTGGAAATGTCATCGTCGTCAGTCGCGCACAGCCAGGTTTGAAGACATGAGCACCGGAGACGTCGCACTCGTTGGTCCCATCGTAAGTAGGTGACATCTATATCTTAAGTGCGGCGACCGCAGGACTCCTCGATTGCGTAGACGAATTCGACCTAGCCATGAATGCATTGATGGAGAGGTTGTACATCTCGCGTCGTTTGTGTACAAATAGAATGTACGTGTTGTTGAGTGGGT
>JBBPSZ010000229.1:0-14145 GCA_038093835.1 Strobilomyces confusus
AGGGGGCGGTGGGAGAGGGCGTTAGGGCCGGTGAGAAGTTTGCCAGGGACATGGGTAAGCTTAAGATCAATGTCTGCAAGCTTCATCATCCAGCAAGCTTGATGAGAGTTAAGCTTCTGGGTGGTGCAGTAGTACATGAGGTTCTTGTGATCAGTGAAGACCTCAACGTGGAATGTCCTGAGGGAGAGGAGTCTGGGTGACCTTGGTATTGGTCATGCCATAGTGTTCAATGACCTTTTGGAGGTAATCCGACTGGTCACGCCAGATCATTTTGCCATCTCAACAGATTCTCATCTTGAGGAACTTCATAGGTTCTCCAAGATCTCAACATTCCCACTTCAACAAAAATGTGGCTTTGACCTTGTCTACAACTGCCTTATTTGGTCTGCAAAGAGGGCATCATCTACATAGACAATTGTAAATACAATGTTATCACTGTTGTGATATATGAACAGACCAGAGTTGGTTTTTAGGCATGTAAAGCCTAGCTCCTGCATGGATTTATCAAGCCCACGCCATCATGCAAGACCTGCTTGTTTTAAGCCATAAATGGTCTGGAGGAGTCTTAGTACTCTGCCTTTGTGTTTAGATGACAGGAAATCCTCAGGAAACTCCATGTAGAGTTTCTCTTCCAGCTTGCCATATAGGTAGGCAAAGCAAACATTGAGACCAGTAAGATGCCAGTTCTCAAGAGTGGAGATGGCAGGCATACACACACCATCTCAAACTGCATGACTGGGGAGAAAATCTGATTGAAATCATGACCTCTGTTGGATTTGACATTGAATACGCATTGGTTTTTAATGATCTTGTGGCTAACTAGACAATCAATGACTTTCCAGACCTCTTGGTCCTTCATTATTTTGAGCTTTTTATGGTAGGTGTCTATTTATGATGGAATCTCCACTTCAGGAAAATCTTTAACGTGCTTTTTTGCTGCACAGATCATGTCTTGAGATGGGTGTCTAAGACATTGGTGGCTCAAATTGTAATCCACAGAGGCCATTGTGATGGATTTGGCATGTGGAAGTACGGAGGGGGCACATATCCAATATATGGTATCATTTCCATGGGAATGGAAAGAGAGGACAGGCTTCTTAGTACACTTATCAAAGAATTCAATGCAGTACAACAAAGATGTACTGATCATCAAGCAACTGTCTTTGAGGAGAGTTTCCATCAATATGAGCTTAATAGTGCATGAGGGCATATATATGACGGACAACAAATGCACAGCTTTGCCTTCAACTGAGATAATGACAGTTCTGGCACCTAAGATAGGAGCATAGCTGTTTGTGGTCATCAAGTATGTAAGTGTTTTATATGCACTGTACTTGCTGAAGTCCTCCCTGTAAGTGGGCAGATGCACCCAAGTTGAGTAACCACATGTCTGGTGGAGGCACATAGCTATGCTCCTTTTCTTTGCCTTTGGCAGATGGCTTACTGCACTGATCACACATGGATTGGAGTGGTACAGTAGTATTGTCCCAACTATCTACTGTGGTAGAACTCACACATCAGCATCAAGAGTAGATGAGTAGGCAAAAGGTACTTGCCAATCGTTGGCACCATGTCCATGTTGAAGTACCACTTGATGTATTCATCAGTGGTGTAGTTATCCTCAAGTGATACTTTGTCATCATTGCACTTCATTGTCGTGGCTAGCTTGACCTGGTCCAACCTGCTTGAGAGTGGAGGTGGAGTGGGAGAGTAACAGTGTGCTGTCATTAGTGCAAGTGGGAAGGGGACAAGTAATCACACCTTCTTTGCTTTCAGAGTGGTAATAGTACCACCCAAGTATTCCAGAGTGCAGTTTGCAACATCATCCAAGTTGTGGACAGTCTGGATGGTTGGCATAGCACCAATGTGATGTGCAAGTACAGTTGTATGGTGTGCATGAGGGAAGATGGGTGGCCCATAGTTGGCCGCACCAGTAATGTGCATGTTGTGATGTAGATTAGAGACTGAAGGTGTGAGCAGGGTTGTGTTAAGACAGGGTTAACTCTGTGCGTAACTCCGGAGTGGTAGCGATTGAATTGGACTTGGCTTCAGCGACTCAGAGTTGAGCACTGTGCCCTTGTCAACAGTCAGTCCTGTATTTATGAAGGATGGAGATAGACTTAACGCTGGCTGGCAGTGAAGTCAAGTAATGGAATGGAGTTGAGTCCACAACTCAAGCAAAAGTCTGATGGAGTCGAGTCTAAGGTAATATTAAAACTGCAGTACAACAGTTTATCTATAGGTTTATATACAGAGAAGAAACTGTGGAATATGAATGGAGTTGTACTGTGGGGCTATGGAGCATAGAAGGGATGGAGGTAGAACAAAGCCAGGGCATAGCATCAGAGGTCACCACAAAGTGAGTCTAGTCCAAATGGTACATGGGAGTGAGTATAAGCAGACTGGAAATGGAGGCGTACACCAGAGTGAAACTCTGAAGGCATGTGAATGCATGGAATGCAAGATAACTCCAGAGTTTGTGAGTACTGAGGGTGGAGTTAGCTCCAAAGACACAGAGTTGGACTTAGTCTACATGGGATATGACAGGTGGAGGTAAAGGCAAAGGAGGTGGAAGCCTCAACTTCATTATTGTTGTTGTTGGTTGGGCTGGTGGCATTGGTACAAGCATTTTGCTTGACCTAGCCAGCAGTGGAGCACTTGCCACGACCGTGACACTTCTTCTTCTGCTCACTGGAGGTGCAGCCTCTGCTTGCTGGTCTACAAATTGTGGCTTGTCTCCCTTGTGCTTCTGTGTGACATTCTTGTTGGCTTGCTGCTGCTGCTGCTGAGGCTGTTTCTGCTTGCCAGTGAAGGATGAAGATGTGGCAAAGTTGCCCTGTTGATGGGCAGCCACAGTCCACTGCTTGAGGTCAGCTATGGTGGCCACGACCATGTCACCTTCAGAATTGACAGAGAATTTCTGTCCATTTACGCCCACAACTATGTTGGTGGCATAGGTGGGGAGCTTGGAGAGAGTAATCATGGCTTGGAGAGCCATGGGAACGGTAAGGTGATTGTCAGTGAGGGATTGAAAAAGCACAGTTAAGTGTATGAAGGCAGATGAAGGGTTGCCTTTTGGCAGGAACTTGGTGTTGAGGATCTTCTTGAAAGTTGCATAGCCCGAAGTAATGGAGGAGCAGTTGTATTTAGTTTTTATGGTGCCCACAGATCTAGTGTGGTTGCCTGATCCTCCTTACTGATGGACTTCTTTACTAATAATGAAATCATCATGATCATCATGCCAGTGGCACATGGGTTGGCTAGATCCCAGGCATCAGCCTTCTCCTCCTGCTTGTCAGTCATCTCCTCATAGTACCCAGTGATGTATGCATGGAAGCTATGATGGAGAGATGGAAAAAGTGAGGAGCTGAAGGCAGAGATGAAGAGATGGAAAGAGTGAGAAGTTGAGGCAGAGCTGGAGAAGTTGCATACCTGGGGCTGTGCGTACACAAGTGTAGAAGAGTCTATGAGGTGAAACTAGGATATACAAAGATAAGTGAAATGGAGATGGAGCGGAGGATCAAAGGCAGACAGGAGTCCAGCATAGGACAGTTCTGCCCCACCCATACTGTAAGAATAATTTCAATTTTTTTTGGTAATGTGTATGAGAGGGACTGCAAGAGGTCATTCCCAGGGATTCTAAATGTCAGCTATACAACTGGACTGGTTACAACTAGTCTTTTGTGAGACCAATTTCTGACCAGTTATTCAAGCTCTGATTGCTTACATATTGATAAACCAAACCTAGCCAATCCTCTGACTGTAATTTGAGCCAGGAATCATATAAGTTGGATTGTGGTGTATGATGTAGAGATATGTAAGTCTCTATGGTTGTATATGGTCATCCCTCACTTTATTCCCCATGGACTCTTTCTTACATACTTACGATCTGGCTCGTCTTCCTTTTGTTTTTGGACTTACTTCCATAGACTGGTTAATGGGCTGACACCTTGGGTGTATGGTGGTCTATGAACTGAGCTTTTAGGTGGGCACTAGTGTAGGAGCTCAACACTCCTTGTTCTCATATCCACCATTTTCCCCAGATTCTATGTTCCAATACAGGTCATCCCAGTGTATGTTAAGAGTTCCTCCATGTCCCTGAACTGATCCAAAATGTATCTGGACCCATTAGTAAGCTCCTGCTTCGATCCCAGTTGATTCCATTACCACTATATATGACCAGTATCATGCCAGTGGCTGGTGTTCTAAGCTGGTTGGTCTCATTCTGCTACACATGCACCTGTTCTTCTTCTTTTGTAGTTAGATCTTATCTTCATGGTCATATACAGTTCCTGCTCACTGTCAGACTTGGGTCCTCATGTGCAGATTCATTTTAGACATTACCACCTAGTATTTCATTTTGTGGCATTCAACATTCTGTATGTCATTACAGAGTTATGGGAGTCAATCCCTGACTATAAATATGTTACGATTCCCTTACACCCCTGTCTTTTCCTCGACCTCTGACCCTTGTCCTCGGTACTTGTCATCCCACGAGTCCTCCTTGTACTCCGTCGCCCTCACGGATCTCCGTATCCATCGTCCTTGGTACTCGTTGTCCTCCGAGTCCTCCTCATACCTCCGTCGCCCTCCCGGATCTCCGTATCCGTCGTCCTCTGTACTCGCCGTCACCCGAGTCTTCCTTGACTTCCTTTGCGTCCCCTCGGACCTTACCCGGTCCCGTCTCCTGGATCCCCCGTCCCCGGGCTCCACCGATACCTCGTATCTATCGCACGTGTCTTATCTCTTATCTTCGACTAACACGTGTTCGGACCTCGTCTTCCTTGTTCCTTGTTCTTCGGCCTTCTTCGGGCTTCCGTTGTATTCTTATCTTCGCTTCGCCCTTGACCATAGAACCCCGCGCACTCCGCTTATCGTTGTGCCCTTTACCCTGGTCACGTTCTCGCTTACGCGAACACTTTGTCCTTGTTTGAACCCTTTAGTATATAAACCCTCGTATCTCCACCCTTGTACTTTATCTTGGCCTACCCATAGGCACACCCCCATGTACTCTCCTCCTTGTCTCCGAAATCCCACCTCCTTGTCCCGAGAGTAGCATGCTCCGCTGGCCACCTCCGCCTGAGTCTACCCTTCCCTCGCTCGCCAGCTTGGGAGGACTGTCAGGGTAGTACGGCAAACCTCCCGTCCTTGGGCCAGACCATCGCAACCGTCGTTGTGACACCTCCGTAGTGCCACCGTGGGTTTATGACTAGCCCTACCCGGGGTAGTCGTAACAGTTCACCTATGCCAAGACTAATGGCTGGGGAGCAGATGATATGGCCCAAGACGCGGTCGTCAGGTTTTTTCCAGTCCTTTTGGACCTGGTCGAGCAACACTCCAAGTGCCTCTATTGCTTTCTCTGCACTGTCAAGTAACCTCTGAGTCTCAATCCGGGCCGCCTTAGTCTTCTCAACATCTGCAGCATCGGCGCCATTCTCCTTCTCCCTGAACTGTTCAATCCACACCCTCCAGTGCTCTGCCGCTCTGCCATGTCATCCGATCCTGAGTTTGATTGAATCGACGAGGTTGGTAAAAGCTCTCTTGCCGAGCAGGACAACATCTTTAGGGGGCCCACCGGGGTGGTGAACATGGTCGATGTTGGCTTCCTTGGATCCGATGAGGATGTGACGACACGAAAGGCC
Organism: Strobilomyces confusus; assembly: GCA_038093835.1. NCBI lineage: Eukaryota > Fungi > Basidiomycota > Agaricomycetes > Boletales > Boletaceae > Strobilomyces > Strobilomyces confusus. The sequence goes on from JBBPSZ010000229.1 coordinate 5,643, forward strand.
CAAGAGCCTATCGCTGTTGCCACCTTCGGTGATGTAGTCTCCTGAGCGTTTGGCCCGGCCTTGGTAGAGATGTGGAGGCCAAGGGCAGGAGTGAGGGGACTAGCAACGTCGAAGACTAGGTCTGGTTCATCAACGGGTTTGAGAAGCCAAGGACCGGCTTCACGCATGTAAAAGGACTCACGGAAGTCGATGTTGACGTCGGTGATCTGGTAGTCCTCGAGAAGGGCTAGGACGTCCTGAGCTGCGTTGTGGGCAGCCGTAGCAGAGGTAGACCCGGGGAAGACACCAATCCAAATGGTGACAGGACCAACAACCGGTTTCCTAGCCTCACCCTCTTCTCCGCTCTCACCCTCTTCTTCATCCTCGGGCGCTTCCTCAACCTTGACCTTCTTGAAACGAACGATGTCTATTGTCGTAAAGAGGATCTAGACGGTTAGCAAACACTGCGACATGATGAATGGATATTAACTGACTACGTGAGTGTCCAAAACCTCGACAACCTTCCAGCCCAAGTCATGGTTCCAGATGTTCATGATCGGATGGGTGAAAACTTCACGCAGCTCTTTCAAACGACGCTGGGCTTCAGGTCCCCTGGGCAGAGACCACTGCTCCTTTCCCGTGCAGTAAAGTAATGTGGGTCCAGAATGTATGCCTGCATAGTAGAACTGAGCCTCCAACGTGTTGGAGACAGCGTACGAATCAGGAGTGTCATCGCCACAAAGCTCCAGATAGGATGAGGTCGACACGATGATGGTTAGAGAGAGAGCATCATCCTCATCATCAGAGCTCTGAGCCTCCTCGTAGCTCCTAGCAAAGAGAATGCAATTTTCGAGATCGTTAGAAAGCACTGAAGAGAGGGCAAACGAGATGGTTAATATGATATGAACTAAGAGACAAACTGGCGTACATCACTTAGGTAAGTCAAATAAGCTTCAATAACACAATGCGTTTTGCAAGGTTTAAATCAGGTAAAAACGTCTTCCTGAATGTGAAGATTACACTTTAAGTACAGATTGTCATTCAACAGGTGACGAGACTTGAAATTTAACTAGTTGTGAATATGCGTGCAAAAACTTGGAGTAGGAGCAGACGTGGTGAGTTCAATGGAATGTCTGTTTAAACTTGAAGTCTTGTTGGTGGCGAGACACGTGCCCAAATTTCAAAAATTTTATTCATCACCTAAATTTCAAGTATTGCTGGAAGATAAACTGCAGCTCAAACATTTCGTTCAAGCATACAAATGGCACAGATATCATTCTTGAAGTTTGTGCAGACTAATAGTATGTATGGCCAGATGTCAAGTATAAACTACGGACAGAATCAATCGGCCGAGCTATGACCGCTCATCGCCCACAGCGAGGCAGACAAGCAGGAAGGGTCCGGAACAGTACATTACGGTAGAGTATACATTCAATCCTGTAAAATTAACATTAGAGAAACCAAAGTGGAAATATACGGAGATGCAGACAAACTCACCCTGCATAATGAAAGAATAACTACTGCATCAGGCGAGAGCGCCCACCTCGCATAGTGACTGGACACCCAAGGGTATTTCACGATATCAAGCATCCTCTCAAGGTCCGAAGAGTAGACCTTTGCTGGGAAGTGGGGTTATGCGGAAAATGCCTCTGATACTTTCGATTTTTGACTCAATGGCCACTGCTTTTGAACAGCAAAGAAGAATGTCTCCCCGTCCTGGTAGATATACTTGATACTTCCAGGGACTGGCGACAATGAGCGGTCACCACGAGGATAAAAAAAAATCAGCAAGTTGCCAAGGTGTGTAGATGAATGACTGTAATACACCCCACTAGCATGCTTGATGTTCGCACACAAGGTGCCAGTGTGTTGTCCAGTTAGCCTTTGTAGATCGTCGGGTAGCACACTGGTGCTGGGTTTGTCTGTAAGGTTGGAAGTTATGATTCCATCGGCATTGACTTTCTCATCCATGTCCCAAGATTGATATGCACGGTCAAGTAAGACTTTGCACTCGTGAATGGCGGTTGGGCAATCGGGGCGAGATATCCAAGCATGAATCTTGGCACCTTTGAGATAGGTATGTAGCATGGTGGTCTTGAGTTCTCCTATAGAGATTATCGCTTCAGTCAAGCTTAATTGACAATGCAGTGGGCTCACCAGGCTTATGGTTACTCGGCAGACATTGAAGGACCCCAATCAGGTGTTCAAAATGGAATGCCCACCAGGAATGAACAGGTCCAAAAAGGACAAGATAGTTGAAAATATGGAAGGACGTGTGATGGTTCGGACGAAGGGAAGATGTCGAGTAGAGGTGCTCAAGGTTTCCAACATAGTTAGCAATACATGAGCAATATACAAGGGCACGCTCAGATGTCATTGTCCATGAGCAGGCAAGGTAGACTGCCGAAACGAGGGACATAGTATGATCTAGTGCTGCAAAGCTGCCTGAGTCGGAACTGCAAGCTCCCCAAATGCTGATAAGAGTGATCGGGATGTATACCATAATAAGTGATTGCCACTCATCTGCTTTGATACTTCCCGCTGATGCGTCGCCAAAGTTACGAGGAGGAGATTCTAACCAAGAAGGTTTTGAGATGTCTTGTATGACTTCACGGATTCTCTCCAGGACTTCTGCCATGTGACGCTGATGTCGGTGGGGCGCGTTAGATGATGCAAAGGGCATTTGGCGTCGCTAGACACATCAATTATGCTGTACCTTCTGGAATACGTCTACTCACTCACCCAATCAACTAAGGCATTTGTGTAGTCCACTTTCTGTACTCGTAACTTCATAGGAACGCAGTTCAGCGTCTGACAGACATACTGTAATGAGCGTAAATTCTTGCGAAAGAGACTTGCTTGAAGGTTCTCCATGAACTGATCTACATATACATTCTTCATGATGCGGCATGGGGATCTGTGTGGTGAGAAGGCTGTGGATAGCAATGACTTGGGACATCTCTTTCGCAGTCATGGAAAGATCAGTGGCATCATTGTTTGTGGGTATTCTGAAGTCGTAATGGAAGGCTGGAGGTAGTGGGGTGCTTGACACATTTTCATTCGTGATGCAAAGAACGTTCCATGAGTGGTGGGTGACCAAACCTTCCAATAAACAGTGCATAGCATCGACAATGAGCTGCCTGGCCGGGTCCCAGTATGGTAGCCGCCAAAGTACGGACCATCGAATTCCATGCTCCTTGAATATTCTTGCACGTTCAGCGGCCGACGGGGCATCTCTCCAATGCTCAGCATGAGACCGAAGTACATCCTTGTCGTGGGGAATCCAGTTCTCAACATCCACTCAGCCATAGCTACTTTTATGATAGCAGTTACACCCACCGCAAATAAAGTGGCTTCGGACACCAGCAAATCCAGAAACATGGCAGGAAGCTGGTAAATCAGTGATGACCAGTGCAACAGCACTGCACGTGGTGCATCCATGGGGATGGCCGGCCATCCGAGAGTAGTGAACACCTCGTTCCCAAGATTTTGTGAGGTCGTCGATGAGTGGACGAAGATAGTGGTGAATATTTTCGAGTGATGGCTGACTGGGGCCAGGGATGATGGCTGCAAGGTACAAATTCTCTGGCTTGTACCTTATATCAAGAGGTAAATTGAGACACGCCATAGAGATTACTCCAGACGAGGCCCTTGCGCCGCGTATTTTCATCCCTTCAGGGTGGAAGAAATCAATGTGTAAAGCGAACGCATATCACCCTTCATCACCTCTGTCAATGAAGAGTTCTCCTGGTGTCAGACCACTGATTCACGAAGGAACTTGGCTTCAAAGGAACTCTTGATGAAACGTGGGGGATGTGATAGAGTGGCCATGAGCTTATCACAAGACTGGTCTATTAGTCCCTCTATATCAGGTTGGGAGAGGAGGCTTCCAAGATAGTCATTAAAATCATGATAAATGTAAGATTTCTTTGGAATGCACTCGCCGTTTGGACCTGTGTCTAGTAGTGCTTCTCCACACTTGGTCTCGGGAGTCGGGTGATTGGTACAAAACTCCAGATAGCTCGGGATGCTGGAACTGGGGGCATAAGTAGGCGCATAGGTACAGTGGCAAGTGCAGGTGGCAAATGTAATAGTTTTGTACTTGAGGTTAAACCTAGTGAGAGCGTTCTGGATTGTAGTGGGAATTTCCCGGAGAATGTTTTCATGAGAGAGACTGAGTGTTCCATCACTTCATTGGAACGCAAGGAAGAGTAGTAACAACAGGGAGGCGAGAACAAAGTTGCTCTCACGTTTGTTCACTCCCATCACAACTCCACATACTAGGCCAATAACGAGCGCGACCTGTGTGACGGGACTCATATACTCTACAGAACGTGGGTCCTGATCGTCTGCGTTCAGATCTTAAATTAGTAGTCAATTACATGCTGAAAGCGAGCTTACCATTGTTGACTTCTATGGGGCCGAGGGGAGTATGCAGAAGCCCACAACCACGTAACTCAGCATCAAGTTTGTCAATGGATTTCATCACTTCTTGCTTGCGGGACTTCATATGCGAAGTATTTCACTTGATGCTCTCTAAGGCGCGGCGAAGGACGATGAGTTCTTCTTGGAGGACTGTGATGGTGGCACTTGACGGATCTAACAAGAGATGACAGCAATGCTGGCAACGCTTCTCAATGTTTGATATGAGCTTGAGCGCCTTGACTGAGTGCTGGTCAGTCTTGGGTACTGACCGAGTAGTAGCAAGTGCTAAACAATGAGGAGAGGACTGGGGATCATTGGCAGAAAGTGCTGGAAGATGATCAGGAGGGGATGGATTTTGAGTTGCATGACGATCCAGGCCCTCAGAAAGAGAGAGGCAGCCTAGCAGACCCTCGACATCTTGGTTGGACCCATTATCAGAAAGAGTTAATGTGAGAAGATGAGCAGCTAGCTTGTCAGTGGGAGATCTGGTCCTAGAGGAATCTATACCACGCAATTGGGCTATCTGGGAGGAGGCAGGTAGGGTGGTTTGGAGATGGATAGATGGGGAGAAGGATTTGGATGGCGTTGGTAATTGCATTGATGAGGATACTTTCGATGGAGCTGACTGCATAGAGCTGCATCGTGATCCTTCCTGAACGCACATCAAGTGTGCAGGGAGGAGCTTTGGGTCCATCAGTACGCCACGAGGATTTGTCATGATACATTCCTCACATGTGCATTGCTTCAGGGGAGAACGTGAGGGAGGCATGCAGCTCCGTTACCTGGGGAAAATATTTATATACTACGGTACCAAACTCCTTTGGAATAGAACTCACCATGCTTAACAATGGAGGCAAAGCAGAGGGTGTATTATCAAGGTTACCTTAGCTACCTTGAAAGATAATAAGTATCCATTCCCGGCACAAGAAAAGTCATACCTGTCAAAAACAACGCTAATAATCTACAAGGTTAATAGTGTACAGTGACATTCACACGTTCAGACTTGCTGGCTACGCCGACAGCGCCCACTCCTATTCAGCCAGAAATACAGCAGATTCGGTAAGTAAGCTACAGGTATATGACGGTATCTTTCAAAGCAGCACCAATTCTCCCTGCCTTACGTGGTGCCAGATCTGCTCTGGGTCTCCTGTTTCTCTGGGGTCCAAGGCTAGCTGGGTTTGTGGCTGAAGACTTGTGTGTTTCGTCCTTGCGTGCATTCGCCGCATGGTCCGCCAGCATTGCCAGCACTTGAAGGGTTTCCATGTCAGCCGTTTCGAACCCGGCCAGTGCCTTGGAGAGGAATTGATTCTGATGCGGATGTGAGTTCGAGGCTGAATGGCCACACCATCGCTGTTGAATCTTTTCTGCACACTCAATTAGGATGTGCTATCAAGCCTGTAAGGGAATGTCTGCACACAGCAATAATCCAAAGACCTACGAGTGACTCCGCTCACCAAAGCATAAAGACTGCAATAACCAGAGTGAAGAGCAGTAGGGTCCCCACGCGTGAAATCCATTGAGGTGTTGTTCCAACCTCTTCTGTGGTCTTCCGGGTTCCATAATCGTAATTCCATACCCGAACGACGGCTCTCCTGCGACCTTGAGGGGGGATGCACTAGCAATGATGCAGCGGCCATCTACATCACGCACCTTTCAAACTATTAGCCAACTCTGCCAAATCAACTCAGAATACGTACCATAATTGTCTGTACCAAACCATCTTTTGAATGACACAGTTTCGACAGCAGCTGGCCTGACTGTTACGGTTGGCCCGGGTAGGGACAAACGCAAACCTAGTTGGTCAACGAGGGACAAGGAGAGTCGTCCTAGGGATTTCCTAGCAATGAGGGCGAAGGATCTGCCTAGGGACTTCCTAGCAGAGGGACGAGGTGCTGCCTAAAGCAATGAGGCCAAGGGAGCTTTCGAGGGGACAGAGGAAGCGAGCAACCAGTGGATTGCAGCTCTAGCGACAAGGTGATGACTAGGTAGGTCAAAGCTAGAGTACATGAGTGTGACGCAACGGTTTATATACGAGAGGAAGCAGCGCACGGACCAAGCCAAGAAAGGTAAATAAAAGGTGGTACGACATTGGTCAACCAATGGCGAAAGGAGAGCAAAGAAGAGGGACGCGTCAGCGTCTTGGTAAGCATGGAACATCATAGAATGTATTGGAACCTTCGTGAGAAAAGAGAAGGAAGAAAAGGCGTAAGGCTGGGGTTGAACCAGCGACTAGACAGAGTATAGGAGTGAAAAGAAAAGAAAAGAGAATAAGTCGTAACACTGACCTCCTATCAAAGATGTACACAGAACCGTTGTCGCTACCACCAATCACGAGCTTCGAATCCTCTCCGAAGGCAACCTGTTTGGGGAGAGAAATCGACGGTGGATCAGTGATAAATTTCCTGATTGGAGTTGCGCTGTCCAGCGAATACAGTGTAAACCCGCTAACGGCATTGTCAATAATGATGAACTCCTTCTTGAAATTGATGGCTGCACAACCACTATGGAAATTTTGATAAGTTACCTAAAAGCACAACTAGAAGTAGAGGGTGCTCACATAACAGAATCATATTGGTGTTCCCCGATGATCTTTCCGTCGAGATTCATCTTGATGCTACTGACAGTTTAGCTGCCACCTAGCAAGTCCAGTAGATTACTTACACACAACCATTGTATAGGCTAAAAATATAAACCAGCCCACGATGCGCAAAGGCAATAGACTTCGGGATTATGTGGTTTATCTGTCCGGAGAAGACTGACTGAAGTTGTGAGTTCATGTTCAGCACAAGAAGCTGAATTACGCTGTCTCGCATTCCAACGATGACACGAGCACCTGGTTCGGACCAAGTGGTGTCATAGGCGATACAGGTGATCTCAAAACTGCCTCCAAGTCTCTGTGCACATAATTCCTGATACTGTTTCTTCTGGGTATCACCTGACAATACACAACATGACAAGTAAAACACATACCGTTACTGGACTAGAATGCAAAAATACAAGGTATCCCAATTCTGTGCCATAGCAAAGAGTCTCCGCAGGACCGTACTTAGTTCTGATCCAGACCGCACAGCTAGTCGCACTGTAGGATCCAGCATTGGAACAGGGGTGTTCTTTGCGTGACTTGATGTCCCACAGCCTAACGCCACCGGTGCCTAGATCTCGCCATGTCTATAGATCATTTTCGTATGAATTTCGAGCTCACCTCCACTGGCAAGTGTGTCGCCCCTGCTAGACAAAGCAAGTGCGTGGATAGATGCATCTCCATGCGCGAACGAGGCTGAGTTTGTGAAGCTCTGCGAAGGCTTTGTGAACATGTGTGTGACTAACGAAAGCATCAATATCGTACCTTCACCAAGCACTGCTTGTCATATTTAAGCCCTTCCCACCATTGTTAAAGTCTTCCTTTTGTCCAATTACTGGGGTCCCGCCTCATAACAACAGCCTTTTGTGTGCACCATTACTATACAACCGCCTGAGGCCTAATGGATGCGTACATACCATGGTAGGTTGAGCGGGGGGGCATAGCGGGGGGCATATAGTTGGGAAAGAAAAGAGAAAAGCTTACCTAAGTTGCAGAAGCATGCTGATAGTGTGAATCAAGTTGAGGCACACGTGACTTGGTTGGTGTTGCCCACAGAATAGATAGGGCCATGGTCGGGCTACTGTAACAGGCTTCACATTGCGCATTTCGTCAAGTACAATATAGCTACTTAATGAACGTGTATGAGAATTATTGAGGGGATAGAGGACGATACTACGCTGCCCTAGCTAGACGCGACTCTTTGAACGTCGTGTAAATTTCTTCTTATCTGCATGCCGACCCAGGCTGCTGGGGAGTGTGTACGAAAAGCAATTAGTATTCGTGGATGTGCGAGATTGAGCTGTACTACCAACCTTGAGACTATACTTGGCGTTACGCGCGTCCCCCATGACATAAATCTTGCCTGACGAAGATGAAGGCGGTGGTCTTTGGATCGCAAATCTGCATGTCGACGGCTGGGGCGTGTGTGCGAAAAGTGATTAGTATTCGTAGGTATGCGAGATTGAGCTGTCACTAGGGGGAGTGGCCCATATAACATGGTGTGATAGGCAAATGTTA
>JBBPSZ010000230.1:0-14122 GCA_038093835.1 Strobilomyces confusus
GAGCTCGGGGTCACATACGATCGCTTCGCTGGCCCGTTTGCCCGCCGCGGAGATTATCAAGCTCGCCAACTCGTCTTCGGCGACTGGGCTTCCAGTGCCCAAGGGTGATCCACTGGTCGTGAAGGCGACGGACGAGTTCATCGATGGACTCCTCGACAAACCTATACAAGTCCAAAAGCAGCAACTTGGTGATAAACTGTGCGTGTTTTTTCACGCCCTACGTTACCAGTCGGTGCTCACGGGGACCATCACTCCAATTCAGGTTCCGAGCCATCAAGTCATATGGCATCAAAGGAGCGGTGAGTCGATACCTTCGCTGCAAACCATATTTGGGATGTACATTGACCATTTTCATGTTCTAGCCCAAACTGACCATTGTGTTGTTGGATCAAGACGATCTCCGTGCGCTCGCGCATCTGATGAATAGTTACCCCTCAGTGTTGAAGGAGAAGGCATTGATCGTACAAGCGTCCCAAGGTGGCAAGTGAACGGAAGCGTGCGCCGTTCCCTTTTTCTCCCTGGAACGTCACGGATGATCTGGCAACCCCATCCTATTTTGGTAATCCCGTTCGCGGGTTTACCCTCTTGTTCCATCCCCTGCCTCTCCCTAACGTTTTTCTTGCATATCTTACCCTACTCGTGGAAGTACCCATTTCTTTATTTCCTACGCCCAACCTATCGCTCCCTTGCGCGCTTCCCCACAATGTTATAAGATCGACCGCTCGGATTAATGGGCTGGTGCTTCTTGCCGTCCTTTCCGTCGATCGCTCTTATTTTTTCCCGGTTCTTTGTGCACCTTACGATCTCGTTGATGACCCCTCCAGTAACTACACTTCCTGTTTCTCGCTTCTTCGTTCATTTCCAAAGCGCCTACGGGCTGACGACGACGATGTGAACACGATATTGGTGCTCTCTAGAGCGTCTTGTCTGAATTTGGTCCATTTGAGTTTGGCGCTCGTTCGATCTCAGGCGAGCCGACAAGTTACCCTGCCTCATTTGTGAGCCCCACCGGGATGGATCGTCGGCAAATACTATTCCTAGCGGGATCGTTACTATCTACGAAGAGGCGGACGCTCGTCGCTGTCGCCCGCTCATCTACAAGTCTATATGCCACGTCCTTCGCTCTCTATGGCAGGTATCGGAAATCAGGCGCCTAGACGATGCGATCAGCGCGTGTTCATTCGGTCGTAAAGGAGAAAAGTGCGAGGGCAGCGGAAGCACACCGGCGAGCGTGAGGAACGTACCTTGTCGGCGAGCTCGGACGTGTCCACGCGCGCGTCGCGATCAGGTTCGCCGAACGCGGCGTCCCGACGCGCGTTGTCCCATCGGTACGAGATCTGACCAGCACAGGGGAGAGGAGGAAAGCGCACGTCAGGATCGCGCGCGAGAGGACCCTTCGAGCGAACTCACGGTGAGAATCAAGGACAGGACCGCGGCCAGGAACATCAGCGCGCCGCACACTGCAGGCGCGGCAAGAAAGCGTCAAGAGGGGTTCCTGCTTCTTGCGGCCACATGAAACTCACCTCCGAAGCCGCGACTGTCAGCGATTCAGGGCGTCCATTAGTAAAAGTGCCCGAGACCCGAGGGGGAACCAGCGACGCACGAGTACGCAGGACCGTCGGTCAAGGGATACAGGTGTGACCCGAGAATACTGCCCGCTTGCCCGATCGCGCCACAGAGGGGCACGCCGGCCGCACGTTTCGTTTCGGATCCCAAGTTATGCATCACTGAGAACAAATGGGTCAGTAATGCTACCTGGCAGGACACTGATAAGGGGGGTACTTACACCACGCGAGAACGAGCCCTAGGCTAGTATACGTGCCTGCGGCAATAAGGAACGTGGCGAGATACCGGATGTGATTGTGTGAGTGGGTAACACCTAGAAGAATCCTGGTCACATAGAGATAAGCAGCCAGACGACCGCAACGGATAAAACTTACATGTAACCGATGCCTCCCAAAGCACAGCCAGCAACGACAATGAGACCGCGACTCTGAATTTTATCTGAAACGTAGGATTGGAGTAGTAGAACCGCAGCAGCAACCGCATAAGGAGGGACAGTCATCAACTGGGATATTGCAGGCGCTAGTATTTAGGTGATCAGTCAGTCTCCAAGAGAATGTCATAACGGACATACAGTGCCCCATGGTTTCGATGATTGTGGGCAAAAACGCCGCCAAAGAACCCAATGCACAGTTCAACCCGAAGCATGCGGCACCAGCAACATATACCTAGATCCGCGATCAGTTGCAGCACTCGGGCACACAAAGACTAAGTTTACCCTCCAATCCAGAACAGCGGCCATGACGTGTTCTAATATCCGGATCAGTTTAGCTGATTCGAAGTATCACAGACTGCAGAAGTATACCTTTGTTCACAACTGCCCCAACATCGCCGCTCGTGCCTCTATTCATGCGTTCTATGGCCAATTTGCGTTCAGAGTGAGTCAGAAAATCAGTTGACTCGGGTCGCCCTGGTAGGAGAAATAAACATAGCACGCCGAAAAGTACCGTCGGAACACCCTGTAGCACCGTAACCTTCGTGGGGGAATCGAACGGGACTAGAGATGACAGACCTCTGTAAGAAATAATAACCTCCAGTTTGCGATGGGAATCTTGAATTGCTGAATCCCATAAGCAAGCAGGCCGCCAAATGCGCCGGCAACAGCGGCGAAGCCAAACCAAGAAGCGATTCGAGTGCCATATTCGGATTTTGTATAATATAATGCTGTAGGAAAATAACAGTAGCGGTGACGTCAGGACAGAAGCGCCAGCGATAGGGAGACATACAGAAATATACCGCCACCGCAGGTGCAAATGCCGCCTCAAAGACTCCGAGACCCAACCGTGCGATGAAAAGGCTTTCGAAGTTGTTCCCAATCGCCTACATATATTCCATGGAATAAATAGTGTCGATTGAAACCCCAGATGACCGCTCACCATCGATGTAGAGCATAAGCCCCATAGAATGGCTGAACAGCCAACCCAGGCGCGAGGATCGTAATATTTAGATAGCACAGTCCATGGCATTTGGAACAGCAGCTAACAACCGCCGCGTAAGCGTGCTAGTACAGCACTAGCGGCGATTGGGATGGGCACTGACGTAGGGTATAAAGAAGATGGCGACAAGCCAATCGAAGAGTACACCAGTAGGGTCACCTCCGAGCACGTCTTCAGGCAATCCTTGCAGGCGGGCGTTTCCCAAGTTGGACCGATCCAAACCTCGACGCAAAGTCAGAGTGTGAATGGCTCTCAATGATGTGGAAAAAACTCACAGGCAAACATATAAAGTACGCAAGTAATGGGTAAAATCCTTCCATCGATTTTGCGCAGGAGATTCGCCTCTGCAGCGCGAGGACTTGGTGGGATCAGCGGGTCTTCCTCATGGCTCTCGTGATAGCCAGGAAGCTCTCCTGGAGGTGACAAGATGCCGCGTTCCGGATGCATATTGGCTAGGTTGGCCTTGAAGTGCGCTGCAATGGACGACGGAGCGCGAGAAACGAACTGCGACATAAGTAGTTCCCGGTCACCGCCCTGGGGACTCGGAGCCGAATAGAAACTAGCGACATCTTCTGTGGCCTTAGTTAATTCGCCGAGGCCATGTTCTGCTATTCGGATAACGCAATACTAAAGGCTTGCGACCGGGCCCCCTGCTATGCCCATGCTCGACTCGACTCGGCAATGACATTGGAAGTCAAGAAAAAATGCGGCACTGACATTGCGCTCACGGCTGCCGTAGCGCGGCTGCCATGTCAAATTCCGACGCGACGATCCCACGGCTCCCAATCAGCCATCGCGCTGTCCTCGCTCACTGCTACAAGTTTGTCGCTGCAATTATATCTTGTCAGTATGACCATGTTCGTTCTGACAGGCAATGCCTGGAATTATGATGAACCCCAATGCACGAGCTGATGCATCCTGGATCGAGAAGGCCATCGGGCCGGACTAGTACGTGGAGGTCGCCAACACGTCAATAACAAGATAAGGAATGAGCACATCGCGCTATCGTGATGCTCCTCCCTAGGCTGAAAGGTGTCAGTGGGGTTTGCCCGAGCCCGTGGTGAATCTAGTGACGCCAACACGTGCATTCTGACCAAGACTCATCGGGAACACCAAGAGGTGTCGAATGAAGATAATCGCGGTGGATTGCAGGATGCAAGTGGGATAGGTCAAGGCTGATCCCACTTTTGGGTTCGGCTTTACTCGCTGCTTTCGAGAGGGACCAGAAAATGTGCGATGATGCTCGTCGATGATTTCCCTCCGCAACGACTCTAGTGTGAATGCTAAAGATACGTAGCAGCTGTAATCGCGCGTGTTCATGACATGTGAAACCCGATTGACGGCGATCTGGTGTTTAGACACGTCCTGCACTTCATGGCAGGTATCGGAATCCGGGTGCCTGCAGGTGCAGACTCACAATTTAATTCTGGTGAGAAGACATGAGACGCACCTTGTCGGCTAGCTCAGACGTGTCCACGGGCGCATCATAATCAGGTTCCCCAGATGCAGCGTTCCGACGCGAGTTCTCCAACCGGTATGAGATCTGATTCACGTGAGAATAGGTCGAGATCGATGAGGAAGCGTTGAGTGACAGAGAGCGAGACAACACACAGTGAGGACCATGGCCAGGAAGGCAGCAAAGAACATGAGGGCGCCGCATACTGTGTAGCACGAGAAAGAAACGCGTTAACGCCGTCGTCTCCTTTGCAAAAAAAAAAGGACTTACTTCCGAATCCGCGTCTACAGAGCCGAACACGTCGTTTTAAAAAAATGATGGATCAATGACATCGCAATGGGGAGGCGACGACGCACGAATAAGCTGGACCCTCGGTCAAGGGATACAAATGTGCCCCCAGAATATTCCCCGATTGACCGATCGCGCCGTAGAGGGGCATACCCGCTGCGCGCTTTGTTTCCGAACCCAAGTTATGTACGACTAGTAGCAGGGCCAATCGGTGAGTATCGATTACGGTGAAACTCGGAATAGAACCTGTGACCGTACTTACACCAAGCAATGAGAAGACCAACAGCAACGTGCGCGCCGGTGGAAACCAGAAAAGTGGAAAGATACCGAATATGATTATGCGCGTGCGGGACTCCCAGAAGAATCCTGGTCAATTGGTGTGAGAGGTAGTCTAGACTCCAGAGCGGATACCAACACTGACATATAACCGAGCCCGGCCAAGATGCATCCAGAGACGACAAGGAATCCACGGCTCTGGATTCTATCAGAAACATACGACGTCATCACGAGAATCAGAGCGGCGACTGCATAAGGAGGCACTGTCATCAACTGGGATAGTGCAGGCGCTAGTGATGGTGCAGTGGTCAATATATTTCCTAAAGGTACGCCAGAACGGACATACGATGTCCCATCGTCTCAATGATCGTCGGTAAAAAGGCCGCCAGAGAACCCAGTGCACAGTTCGACCCAAAGCATATGACGCCAGCGACGTATATCTAAACCTGCGATCACTCGTGGCACTTCTGCGCGGTACAGAAAAACTTGCCCTCCAGTCCAGAAAAGCATCTAGGACATGTCCTAAAATTCAAATCAGTCGAATTGAAAGTGCCTCGAAAAGGGGCAGAGCGGTACTTCTGTTCACGACGACGCCGACATCACCGCTCGTGCCTCTACTCGTGCGATCTAGGGCGAGTTTGCGCTCGGAGTTCGTCAAGAAGTCGGTCGATTCTGGTCGACCTGGGAGAATGAACAGGCACAGCACTCCAACGAGGATCGTCGGAACACCCTGTTACACGCTCGTAGGTAAATCAGACGGGAGTAGAACGAGGACCCACTTCTATAGCGAATAACAATCTCCAGTTCCCGAGGGATGTCTTGACGTGCTGAATCCCATAGGCAACCAGGCCGCCAAATGCACCGGCGACGGCCGCAAACCCGAACCACGAAGCGACTCGAGTCCCACATTCGGCTTTGGTATAATAAAGTGCTGCGGGGGAGCGTCAGCGACGACTCAGCATGGACGGGAAGGCGTACAAAAATACAATACAACTGAAGGGCCAAAAGCTGCCTCGAAGATGCCAAGACCTAATCGTGCGATGAGAAGGCTTTCAAAGTTGCTTGCGATCGACTGTATGTGTTCGATGTCCATGAGTGTAAGCAAAGCATTACCAGAGACTGCCCACCATGGATGTGGAACATAGACCCCATAGGATGGCTGAATAGCCGACCCATATTCGGGGATTATAACACTTGGAGAGGACAGTCCATGGCACCTGACACAGGATCTGACCGCCAGCACGTAAGTGGTACACTAGTAAGAGCAGTGCAGGACACTGACATAGGTGACGAAAAAGATGGCGACCAACCGATCAAAGAGTAAACCGGTAGGATCTCCTCCAAGCACATCTTCGGGCAATCCTTGCAGGCGCGCGTTTCCCAAGTTGGAACGATCCAGACCTTCATACCACCGGGGTGTGATTCAGATGAGGTACGACCGGCCCTGACTCAACTTTCGCGAAAAACTCACATGCAAACATGTAAAGAACACAAGTGACTGGGAGAATCCTTCCATCGAGTTTGCGCAAGAGTCTTTTCTCCGCAATACAAGGACTTGGAGTTATCAAAGGGTCATCCTCATGACTCTCGTGATAGTCGGAACGTGCTCCTGAAGACGAATGGGTACCAGAGTCAACGTGCTCTGGGCGCATGGCGCTCCGAGACAGGATAGCCTGTACAGAGTGCACCATGAGCGGGCAAGAAAGAGGCGAATTGTGCACCGGTGGCGCCGCCTTCGTGCCGATGTAGGTACATGACGTTACATGTTACAGTGGCGTCTGGTACCTGCTTGAGTTGGCGAAACCGCTAGGAGGTCGAGTCTCTTGCGCTCGCCGAGCCTCTAAAACCAATAACTATGGTGTTAGAGCTAAAAAAGGTATATACAGTTATCATCAAACTCGAGAACGATTTCGGGGCCGGAGTACATTCAACAGGAGACCGCATACACACGATCATCGAATAATCATAGTAAGTACTCACACTCCAAGCTCTGGTACTTACTAACCTTACATGGTGTCAAAGTGTCCGGGTCCGCGACATGGGCTTATAAACCGTCTAAGGAGTGCTCGCAGAGATCAACTTCTCCAGCTTCTCGGCGTCCATCCCGGGCACTCTAGGCACGATCCTGCATTTGAACGGAACCGGACTTCTATACTAAAAATCAGTATCTTTTCCAAGAGTGGAAAAAGCTGTCTACTCACACGGTGATGCCTCCTGAGAATTTGGGTTCGATAATAATTTCCTCTCCGTTCTCGTCAAGAGGTTTTAGTATCTTGAACACAGCTAGCACCTTGACCATCACCGCCCACACGGACACGTCAGCAAAGTGTCTTCCAGCACAGATGCGTCGTCCAAATCCGTAAGCGATGTGTTCCGTGTCGTCAGGTTTCAACGAGCCATCCTCGCGGATAAATCGCTCGGGTAGGAATGCACCCGGGTTGGGGTATCTGGATTCATCGTGCGCAATGGACCTGTCAAAACACGCCGTTGAGAGATTTGTTACGAACGAATAGGAACGCATACCACAGGTTCGCTAAGAGGAAGGCACCTGCAAGCGAGCGTCAATAAATGCGCGATCACTCAGGCCGGAGACGATTTATGTACCCTTTGGAATGCGGTATCCATGATACACATCCTCAGCCACGGCAACATGTGGAACAGCTGTGCATGGGGATCAGAAATGAGCGCTACCGAGTGATAGAGTAACTTACATAGCGGAGCGACAGGGCTGTATCGAACGGTTTCTCGAAAAATGGCATCTACGAAGGGCAACGACGGTCGATCGTCGATCGTCGGCAACCTGTCCTTGCTAACCACATCGTCGATCTCCGCCTGAGCTCTTTCCTGTGCGGCCGGGCTTAACATCATCATGAGAAAGAACGTCATCAGGAGCGTGTGGGACTGTTTTGAAGAGAGAGCCTCATTGATGTAGAACATCGAGAAGAACGTCAGAGTGCTGGCGTACCGTCTCCGACCCGGCTACAAGAGATATGCAGATAAGAGCGGTGAAGATCAAACCAGTATGTAAAAGACATACCTAAAAAGGCGGTTGCAGCCGCTCCCTTAAGTTCTTCTATCCACACTTCACGCCGACCTGTCCCTTTGTCTTCCATGCTTCGCATTCCGTCCTGTACCATGGATGGTGTCATGGTACCCGAGTCACGCTTTATGCAATAATGAATAGATGACATGTTTAGAGCTAGACCCTTACTATTCTTTGTAGACAGTGTTCGAATGCTGTCTCAACGTAATGCCTTGCAAGCTTGCCTGCAATTGCCGTCTCCGTCCTCAAAGGCGTACCCGGAAACCAAGCTAGCAGCTTCAATACTGGACGATAGGGAAGCTCGTAAAAGACGAGAAACATATTCTGTGTACTTACGCATGGGGAAGGTGGCAACGATAATTGCAACCTCAGGTCGCGCGAAGGACAGGCCAATTTCTTGCACCTTCGCAACGGTCTTGATGAGATCATCGTCATGAGATTGGGGGTCATAGTCATAGACGCTGTTCAGGACGACAGCAGAAGTGTATCTTAACACAAATGTCAGGTTCTGTTCATTGCAGGAGCAAGGCTCGGGCACATACTCGAAAACATGTCTGTCGAGGTGCTCTGGAGTACTGAACAGCTGTCGGAGGAACTGGCATGCCCTGCGGTGCTGAGATGGTACAAATCTCCGTGTTGCGTTCACGCGATAAGTTTGGTGGAAAAACCGCCTGTGCAGCCGCCATCTATCGCCGTAAGGAAGAAGTGCCGAATTAAAGTCTAGCCCACACCTACGACGATAAGCCTGATACCAAGAACCCTGGGACGAGGTGCTTACAGTTCGTTGGTGACGACGTAAGGACGGTCTGAGTTGTTCGAAGAATGTTTATCCAGTAGTTCCTTTGCGATACTCTCCGAGTTGATGATGATGATCTCCTTGCCCAATATCCGAGAGCGAATTAAGTCACCTGTACTCCGTGAGTAGTAGAAAACTCGTGTACAGGCGTGACTTCCTACCGTATGATTTAGCCCATTCGTGGTAGGTCACCCATGGCGCGTTTATGTTGATCCAGATGACATTACCAATCCACGGTAAGCCAGGAGGTCCGGGTGGCAGTGGTAAGAGAGGCTTGGTATCCGATAGACGTCTGGTGACGTAGAGAATCACCGTTGCACATACAAAAGCAACAGCGCATGTAGTGGTGAGAGTCATGTAAACAGATAATATCATGATGGCGAATCACAGGCAGCTCCACTTTATCATGCAGACCGGGACGGCTCTCCCATCTTCAAAGTGGGCTAGTCAAATGTTAAGTACGTATGAGTCCATGTCTTGGATGATGGTCTCACACATCCCGTAAACATCTGGTTTCTTCATGGCACAATTGGACTCCCGAGTCCCAATTGGGCCGCTTCACGGTAAGTAATGTTTCAGTGCCACCGAAATTTGATGAACAAGAACGGCCTGCTTGGTGCCTTGGACTTGTCAGAAGCCTCACGGTCTTAGGGTCTTTTGAGACAAATCCGACTCGAGCCGCATGCAGAGAAGTTCCCGACCGTCATTCCGCTTTGTCAGCAGAGCACTGCCTCATTACTGGTATGGAAATTGCAGCGTCCTGACGTCACAATCATCGTCGGCGCTTTCCCTTCATGTGAGCAACTCGTTCCTGGTTTCTGTTCAAGTTTCATCCTACGCCCTGTTGATCACGCCACAGGTGTTAAAGCTGCCACCGTGGTCGCCTTACATGGCATCCGAACAGAGAGACTAGCAGCCTCAAGACAGTGCGGCAACGAATATTCGAGAAACCGTTTGATCATTCCACGAAGAAACCGGTAAAGGAAATTTGCCGTCCTCGAAAATTTCCGCCTATCATTCCACGTAGGCGAGCGGTAACTCCTCCCGGTCGATGCATGTATGCGTCGTGAAACTCGAAAAACGGAACCCTGAATGTAGAGACATTGATCGGATGAAAGGCCTTGAAGGAACAGTTGTGACTGCACATTTGGGTACGCTGCTCTCGATACCGTCGTCACTCTACTCACAGGTGTCCTTAGCTGCGGCGCGAATAGCACGTCGTATACCTATCCTGCGAACCGCCAGGCACGGATTCTCATCGGGGAGCGGTCAGACTCCGTGATCTTGGGCGTGGTTGCGCCACAAGTCCAGAGGAAGGCGCGAGCCAGAACCGACGCCGTGGCGGGCAAGGGCGGCCCTCCCGACGATCAAAGACCGCTGTCGCCGTACCGTTACCCTCAGCACCCCCATGCGTTACCCTGAATGACAACATCCGCGGGAGACACCCATCCTGAGTCGCACAAACGACGCCCGCGTTTGTCGCGTCAGCGCACGTCTGGTCAGACGCCGCCGCGTCGCGTTGACTTGGGTCGACGGAAAGACACTCAGATTGACGTGCTCGTTTTCTTCATGTGCTGGCTGTGTTCGACGTATGGCTCAGGGGCGAGGACGACGTCGAGACTAGGGTTGGCCGAAAACGACGACCAGCGTCCTCGTGCGGGCAACCTCGCTGAACGGAGGTCTGATCCCGGCGCGCGATTCGACGGCCCCTCTCCTTCGGGTATGTACAGAACCTACGATCCAGCTGTCACGACGGTATTGTATCGAGCAAGCAGGATATGGGTGTGTACTATATGTATACGGAAATTACAGGACCGACGCCAGGCGCCGTCTACCAATTCACGGTTCATTACATTGTTTCGCCCAACGCTTCACACCGCGCCTTCATGGGAGGTATCGGAATCCGGGGGCCTGTAGTCGACGTCAACGTCCCCAGACAAAGACAGGATGGGAGGGCCACGCACCTTGTCAGCCAGCTCAGAGGTGTCCACGGGCGCATCGCGATCGGGCACGCCGAACGCGGCGTCGCGACGGGCGTTTTCCCGTCGGTACGAGATCTTATCATGGGGCGCGGCGGGGGGAATCGATGAACGAGGGGCTAGATGATGCGGAACGGAGGGCGTACCGTGAGGATGAAGGCCGACAATGCAGCCAGGAACATGACGGTGCCGGACACTGTAGTAGGGAGTAGAGAGGAGAAGGGGTCAACGTCGGTTCCCTGCTTCCTCCATTCAGCACACACGGGCTTACCTGCGAATCCGCGTCTGTAACAGCGAATGGATCGATCAGCACGATCACAAACAGGGAAAGGGCCGGAGCCTCCGAGTCGACGTACAAATAAGCCGGACCCTCTGTCAACGGGTACAAGTGCGACCCGAGAATACTGCCCGCTTGTCCGATCGCACACAAGAGAGGCAACCCCGCTGCGCGCTTCGTTTCCGATCCCAAATTATGCGTGACTGAAAGAGAAGATCAGGACAAGTGGCGTGGCGATGCGTGTTTCGCACTTACACCACGCGAGAATGAGTCCCAAGCTGGCGTACGTGCCGGCAGCAATGCAAAACGTGGCGAGATACCGGAGATGGGTGTGCTCTCCCGCAGCACACAAAAGAATCCTGATCGTATGGTGGGTAAGGGGGCCTCAGAGCAGAGGGGGTAGACGCTGACATGTAGCCGATTCCTCCCAATGTACATCCACAAACGACCAGGAATCCACGACTCTGAATTCTATCCGAAGTGTACGATGCAGTCATCAGGACCAGTCCGGCGACCGCATAAGGAGGGACAGTCATGAGCTGCGATATCGCAGGCGCTAAAGGACTCAATCAGCCAGAATTTCCTGAGGTATGCAGAAACGAACATACAGTGCCCCATTGTCTCGATAATTGTAGGTAAAAAAGCCGACAATGAGCTGAGCGCGCAGTTCAATCCGAAATACATCACTCCAGCGACGTATACCTGAATTCAAGATCAGTCGTGACACGCATACTTTGAAGGGAAATCTACCCTCCAGTCCAAAAAGGCTGCGACGACGTGCCCTAAATCCAGATCAGTCGCCGCAAATGTCTGACAGAGAACTAGTGGGTGTACTTCGGTTCACGACGGCGCCAATATCACCACTCGTGCCTCTATTCATACGTTCCACGGCCAATTTACGCTCGGCATGCGTAAGAAAATCTGTCGATTCTGGTCGACCTGGTAGAATGAACAAGCACACCACACCAAGGAGTATCGTTGGAACGCCCTGGTGGACGTTCGTGAGGGCGTCGGACGGGAATAGGAGGCGAACCTACCTCTATTATGAATAACAACCTCCAGTTCGCGATTGGTATATTGACGTTCTGAATCCCGTAAGCGAGAAGGCCACCGAATGCACCAGCGACAGCAGCAAAACCAAACCACGAAGCGACTCGGGTTCCGTATTCGGCCTTGGTATAATAGAAAGCTTTGGGGAAAACAATGTCAGCGCGAGACTGCTGTGGTAGGAAGAAGACGTACAAAAATACAACACGACAGATGGCCCGAATGCCGCCTCGAAGATGCCGAGACCTAGTCGGGCGATCAGAAGGCTTTCAAAGTTGGTCGCGGTCGACTATAGGTGGTTCATCATCATGAAGCCTGTCAAGCGAGCTCTGATCACCACTCACCATCGACGTGGAGCACAGGCCCCAGAGGATGGCCGAGCAACCTATCCAGATCCGGGGGTCATAACACTTAGAGAGCACGGTCCATGGTACTTGACAGAGGATCTGAAGATGGCAGGTGAGTATCCAAGTAAGGTCTTCTGGAGGGACTACTGACATAGGGTATGAAAAAGACAGCGACCAGCCAGTCGAAGAGTACACCGGTAGGATCACCTCCGAGCACGTCCCCAGGGAGTCCCTGCAGGCGTGCGTTCCCCAAGTTGGATCTATCCAAGTCTCGATACGGGCAGGAGCAGCATGTCAGACGGGACGCGATCGCCTCTCGACATCAGAGGGACTCACATGCAAAGAGATAAAGCAAACATGTAATGGGCAGGATCCGTCCGTCGAGCTTGCGTACCAGCCTGTTCTCTGCTACATGCGGATCGAGCGGCAGGAGCGGGTCGTCTTCATGAAGCTCACTGAAACATTGTTCTGGAGGCGAATCGGTGTGCTTCGGGTGCATATCAGAGCGGGGTAGAGACTGGCAGATGGTAGTGTGAAGCAACCGGGTCGGACTAAGTAGGTCCGACGCCGCGTCCCCAGCCGTCCAGTTGGGGAACCGAACAGAGTCAACATTTGTAACATCGGGGTAAGCTGTAGCGAAAATCCCTCGAGATATACGTGTGCTTGATCCGTCGGGCTTCTGAAACGTCGCGACGTCAAGTAGTGGTGGTCACGGATTCACCGCTCGAACCCACATCGACGTCCACTCATTCAAGTAACACGAATTTGACGGTCGCCGGGGACGAGAAGCCAACTACTACTACTACTACTACTACTACTACAATGTACGCCATCAACGCATACGTCGGCACTGTAGGACGAGCGAACGCGAGACGCCTCTTGGCACCGACCGACGTGCACAAACACGTCTTGCGAGGATGTCAAATCATTCTTTGCTCGACGATACGCCCAATTGGATGCGACTTGGAGTCCGGAGGGCACCTTGTACGAGCAGTTCAATGGTAACCTTGAGAACAAGCGAGCGCGGAGTTGAACTCCTGCGGCGTCCCGGTCCGATTTGCCGGACCACGTCGTCGACGACCACCAACCTGAGTAGGCGCGCGTCGATGGTGGATAGCAAAACTGGTGAGTTCTCTCTCTCGACTGATCCTTTTGAATGGCCGCGGTCGTCGCAGGACCACAACGGCCAACGGTCCGACCCCATTCCCGCTCACTCCCGGTGCTCTCTGCTGGCGCATCCACAGAGCTCGAGCACGCCCGTCTCGATAACGTCCGAGGTCGTACTTCTGTTTCGTCAGGGCCTCGTCGCCTGTTCTCCGCAGACGTCATCATAATCAGGCCAGTGCAAACCCGGACCAGATCGCGCTTCGCTACTTCTCCCGCTTCGACCTGCGATCTCCAGTCCCTCTTCCGCCGCCTCCGCTGACACCAACACAGCTCCTTCCGACGTTCGCGGCAAGCTAATGCGTCATCGACACCGCCAAACGCGTCGCTTGGCGTTCCACGAGGGCCTTGCTGTCGCCTACGGCATTAGAACGACACGACCAGCGCACCAACTGACTCCCTGCGTTGCCTACCCCCCACGCCCGTCGACGTGTGGGAAAAAACGCGGAC
>JBBPSZ010000231.1:0-14110 GCA_038093835.1 Strobilomyces confusus
T
This sequence comes from Strobilomyces confusus, assembly GCA_038093835.1. Lineage (NCBI taxonomy): Eukaryota > Fungi > Basidiomycota > Agaricomycetes > Boletales > Boletaceae > Strobilomyces > Strobilomyces confusus. The sequence goes on from JBBPSZ010000231.1 coordinate 2, forward strand.
GGAACGCAGTGGTTGTCACTCATACCAGCCAGTGGCAGCGAGGAGAAGAATAGGCCGACTTCGAGCTCAAACGGATGGTCAGATTTTTTCACCAACTTGAGGACGACATGTTTGCTGTCTGAGATACGTGTAGCATCGAGTAAGCGGCTTGCAAACTACGGTTCAGGTGAATGAAATTTCCACAACTCGTAGTTGCGCGTGACGTACCTTCGCTGGACGGCCGTCCTCGCACACAAATCTATTTTTCTTGGTTCCAAGCCATGAGGGGGTCCAATCCGGTGAGTAGCGTTGTCGAAGGAGATATCCACAATCCTTGAGCCAACCGAAATGCTGACGCCACCATACTTCAGACTGAGAAAGTTGGCCATCCCTGGGCGAGCTGACATCTCCGAACGCCTCGCGCTCGAGCCGTTCAGTGTCCTGGCCCACACCACTCGAGCGAGCCATGGTGGTCCGTGAGCACCGCAAACCGTCCAAACAAACTCAAATACGGACATTCATGGGCCCCCATGGACCCATTGACATTCGCGGAGTCGAATCTCCGCTGTCTCGCGGAACTAGGCTGGAAGTAACTTCCCGCTGGGTACTTATGCATCCTGGAAGGTTGGTTATTTTTCCACGCAAATCCCACAGATAAACCGCAGAGATATGGCCCAGTTTACTCAGTATATGCCCCCTTGATTATGCCCTCCAAAAACCGCCTGACCCTTATGTTGCCCGAAGGGCTGGACCCTGTGAGCAGGTTCGGTAAGGCTCCCCGGCGATTTGTGAGGGTCAAGAATGGATCACTGCAGGATGGGGAGATCTTGCTCAAGCTCTCGCTCAGGGAGCTGGGCATGATCCGCAGGATATCAAGGGAAATGAAGGGACCACGTCCCGAGCTCTTTGAAGATGCTAAAACTCAGTATGATGAGTAAGTACCCTGCTATCTATGGCTGGCTGATGGATGACAGCGTTTTGAAGTTTGAAGGAAGAATTGGACAAGCTAGCCATTGGTTTGCAATCGACGTCCTGGTTCAATTTTACTAGGCGCCTGGAGTTAAAGCGCGCAACGCACGCGTTAGTCGAGGCAGGATATGAGCTCTATATCACAACCCAGGTGATATTCCATATCTTAAACGGCACTGGAACAACGAGGAGCTCAAGTAACTATAGTCGACCTCCGAGAGGATGCAACGAGGTCAGCTGTCCTGCAATTCACTAGTAGAAGATGTGGAAGGTATTCTTTGGCTTTCTTTCCTGTTCAGGACATCGGGACATGACAGTGTTTGCAGAAGGAGAAATCGCTCCCAACGAGCGAGTGAGAGGGGTCGCACTCGATGTGGAAGGACCACTGAGCGATGAAGAAGCAAGTATCCTCACATCCGATCCTTTCGCAGATCCGGCTGGACCTAATGATGCCGATAATCGGATCGCCTGTAAGACCACCACTTTTGTTCGTTGGGGTCACGGGTGGGGTGCAACTAATTGTGGGATGATGTCCCATTCCCAGTTCAAAATGTCTATAACGTGTTTATTGGATGCGTCAATGCCGATAATTCCGATGCTCGTGAAATTACGCTGAGCAATGCATAATGGCGGATCCGTCTGATTGTAAGTCTCTTCATCGCATCATCATACATGTCTGTTGATTTATGCGGTTCGGATAGCTACCCACCAGCCATGGAATCCACCTATTGTGCATACACATCTCGCGAGGATATCAGTTGTTCACAGTTCGCACATCGATGCCGAAAAGATGGCACGTAAGTGATTGTTGTGGCACAGGCACGTCTGCTAGTGAGCAAGCAGCGAGGAGTATTGCGATTGACGATGGATGAGTACATACACCGACACGTGAATAAAACTTCTGTTCAAGACTGAAGCCTGAGGCTCCACGTTCGACACTCTTGTTATTTAGGCTAAACGGTGAAACATGTACACAATTATATCATACATAGTAGAACATATAACATCGTAACGCATTCAAGTTGTCATCCGTGGCACAAACGATCGCTTCAGTGACCCTCCGCCTAATAGTTTATCATCGATACGATTACACCAAGAAGTACAAATTAAGATGAACAAAATCAACAGTCCTCCCGCTTCCTTCGTCAATCCGAGTCCGCATTTTCCAACGGTCCTCCGCGATCAGAATCGTACTGCGTATCTTGCGGGGGGAACGACAGGCCAGCTGTCTGGGTGGTTCTAAGTTCATACGGGGACGTCACCTCCTCTTCGGAGGAGCTGTCGCTGCCCCAGGTCGGCTCCTCCTCGTCCGGACTCAACTCTCTACTCTTCACGACCCGGGAGGACTTGAGGGGCGAGGAAAACGGCAACGAGAGCGCAGAGACGGACCTCCGTTTAAATTTACCGAAAAAAGTGGCTTGCGCAGAGCCGGAGGCGCGTTGGGGAGCGGACGTTTCTCGTGAAGGAGGTATATCTCCGTCGGGTGAGCCTCGCGAGTCGAGAAGATCCGAAGCCCATTTGCGACGAAGAACGGGGGAGCGGAGGGGGTCCGTGGTACTGGTGTATCCGGCGTCGACAGGCGTGGAAATGCCAGAGTCCGCAGCGTCGTTGACATTAGGGCGTCCGCGCCGAAAGTACCATGCTGTTCCGTTATTAGCAAAGGCCCTTTCTGCCTCAGCGTCCAATGCCAAAGGGGGTTCAATGCCTGGCGAAGCTTCTGGTAGTCGGGTCCCAGTCAGACGTCTCTGAATGGTGAGATCACTGTCATTGACGATGCCGTCTGTATCAGTTGGCGTCTGGTTGGGTCGCACGCGTTGCATGGCGCGGCGAACAGACTGTCTGCCGAGCATGATCTCTTGCTCGATCCGATACCGGTTCTCTATCATGTGCAGCTTCAAAGGACGTCGTCAATAGCGCACGCTCGCCTGAAAGGACCACTCACCTTTGGCCAAGTGACCAGTTCGCCGACTCGGATCATCCTTTGGAGTTCAGCAGGGTTTGGATCACTCAGTATATGGAGCCAGTCCTGCGAAAGGTTGACTCGGACCGACCAAATAACCAGTTTATATGGCACCCACCCAGATTCGCGTCTTTGGCCATATCCTGACACAATGTGAGATCTTCAACGCGATCGTCGAATATGGAATACATACGTGACGGTGCCATCGAATCTCTGTAGAAAGACGCTTGACCAATCCTGACCCAGCAACTGTGGAAGTAGTTCAAGGTCTCGGATAACCTGTAAGTGATGATTTATTTCTGCGCGGCGACCGTCCACAAAACACCTTATTTACCTTGAAGTTCTTCGTAAGCTCCAACTTGAGCCACTGTTCAGCGGCGGACAACAGGTAGTTGCCCCTCCAACCTGACGCCTGCGTCAATTATGGTGATCCAAGAAGGTTGAGGATCATACCTTTCCCTTTCCTATGCGCTACTGGTTTCCCAGCGGAACCCCGAGGTGCAAAAAAGAATAGATGGACATGTGGGTTTACCTGCGACACGACTGGATGCGTGACTTCAAGTGAGGTGTCAATCGCTGTACGGCAATTGCGACACGAACGAGCCACACCATTGAAATAAAGGTTGAGAGCTTGAATTGGTATATCCACCCTGCCAACGAACGTAAGAACGAAGAGCTTTCGAAAGTTGGCGCGGCGCGAACCTCAGTGAACCATCCTTGAACTTGCTTCCCCAATTCCATGGTATGAGACGGCCGTCCTTGAGTTTCTGCATCAGCACTACAGGGTTCAGTATACCAGGTACCGCCGCTGAGGCTAGCAAGGCGCTCCAGATGACCGTATCAGGCGCGGTAACGTAGTTCAGTAACTTTGTCGGCCTGTGCGCTAGATGTCAGCGAAGGATCGAGGAGACAATGATGGAACTGACGAGTGACGGTCAGCTGGAATGACGGATATATTAAGGATCCGGCCCGTCCTGAGATACGCCTCACGGAAAGTCATCGAGCCCCTCGTAAAGAACGCACACTGAATCATGACGTCAAGCGAAAACAAAAGGTCATACCCTCTGGAGATGACGGACCTTTCGAGCCCACGTCACGCTGTCGAACCGAGCGCCGGTTTTCCAGAGACGTTTGAACCAGACCTCGAAAGATTCCTCGCAGGCCGATATTTTATGAGCTAGTTCTGGGACCAAGAGAGGTTTCAGTTCTTCGTCCGTTCTGCAGCACACGAGGGCGGCAATAAGACCGCCAGCAGAGGTTCCCGCGATCACCCGAGGCAGTAAACCGGCGTCTAGGAATGCCTTGACCACCCCAACATGGTCTGTAGAGGGGTTAACAGCGAACCTCTCGAGAGCAATGGTTCACGCACAATAACCGAACGACGCGCCGCCAGACAGACATAAGGCGGAAGTGCCGAGATCGGTACTTGCGTTCTTGAAAAATCGCTTCTTCTCCTCGTTTGATAATTGCGGAGATTCGCGGATGAATTGCAGGGCTCTCTCTTGCTCGTCGTGATATGCTATCAAGGAAGAATGCTCAATTCGGCCACAGAACCGAGCAGAGCGGTAACGCACATTCGATCAAGTTCTTGGTCCCCAAAAAGGTCTGAAACAGAGTGAGTGGTATACCACAACCTCGAGAGAGACGGAAACGACCTCGCTGTAAAGCCTTCCGCAGGGGTTAGCACGAGCCCGGATCGGATACCATACATGCTCGCCTCGGTGATTCGACGCCAGCGAAGTTGCTGCGAATGCACGTTTCGAGCACTCCGAGAACCCCACGAACGTCGTTCCTCTCTCTCAAAATCCTGAGAGACCGATTGACCTGTGGGTGCATCAAAGAGGGTCCTCGCGAGGGCGGACGACTGCCCACACCTTCTTGACCAGTTTCCAATCGTAAAAGGGGTCTTGGTCGATGCGCTTCCACTCGTGAAAGTCCAAGTACCTATCCAGAGTGAGCGCCGCCTCCTTCCACTCCTGTGGGGCGCCGTCAACGAAGCGTGATCGCATCGCCGTCCGAGGCTCACCTCGTACGTCCGCGAAGCGCGGAGACGCCGACGAAGTTCACCCTTGCGACCCCTCCCTGACGGAACGTGAGGCGGGATCACGGCGACGCACGGGACGACTCACACGCGGACAGCCATTCCTTTGTGTTGACGACCTGTCGGATGAACACGTAGAGACCGAACTGGGCGGCGATGACGACGAAGATGAACACCTGGGGGCCCGTGAACAGGGATCGCAGGGACGGCGTCGGAGCCTACCAAAAGCGGCCATCTGACGAGGAGGTAGAGCCATTCCTGCCTGTGCTCTGGGGAGCGCTCGCGCTTGCGCCGCCTTGTGGGAGATCGGTGAGACGGTCTTTGGCGGGGACGGAAGGGATACCTCTTTACTCTGAGATTGACGGGGGCGAAGTCGGAGAGCGCGGACACTTTTCGGACGCGGGGGCTCTGGGGGACCGTCGGGGTGCCGGGACTGGAGGCGGGGCCGAGGTGGTCGTGTTCGTCGAGGAGGAGGGCGGCGGTGAACGCGTCGATGTGGCTGGCGGAATGAGCGGGCGAGGGCGGGGAGACGAGACGCGGGCTCACGCTTCGTCGATGTAGTCCAACCCGAACTCATCTGCGGATCTCATGGGGTCGGAGACAACGAGCATCAATTACATAATCACTCCCGCTACGCTCTGCTCAACCACTTTCGGACGCTCGTCTGCCCCGTCGCCTGCACGGCCCGCCTCACTGCCCCCCTCTCCACCACACATCGGTATCGCACGAACTCGGCCGCGACGTTGGCAGACGGCCCAGCGACGCTCATGAACACGCGCGCGCCCACAAGCTCCTCGAAGCTCTGAAATCGACATCAGCGACGCGCGCGCGCGCGCTCCTCGGGACGCACCCTCATCAGAACATCCCGGCTGCACTTCACCATCCCGATGCTTCCACCTTCGATCTGGACTGGTGCCGCCGAAGAGGCCCGAAATTCCTCCCGAAATGCATCGTAGAGCATCTCGAACGTGATCACGTCGTGACCGGCCGAGTGCGCGTGCATCGCAGCGACCAACAGGCAGATCGCAGGATACGACAGCGCTTCATGCAGCGCACACGCTCAGTTCCCTGGTACCGCAAGAACCGGAAAATCCTCACCTTGTAAATGGGGGAACTTTTGGCCGAGTCGCTGAGCCGAAACCGCCGCGGAGATATGCGATGCCGTTGGGAATGGTGACGCTACCCGCAGATGGGTCACGATAGCGGTCTATGTCGTCGTCAGACCTCGCTGAGCGATAAAACAATGTCCGCTCACCAGCATTCGCTTGAGCACCCTGACATCCCGCGTCAACGCAAACGTGTCTCTCATCGCGTCCATGACCTTTCGATCTTCGAGAAAAGCGTGTACCGCGAACGTCCAAAGAGTGCTCCATTCGCTGGAACCGTCGACAGAGGTATCGAGCAATCGCCGCGAGGTATTTATCCAGAAAAGCAGATCCGACGGAGGTGCGGTTCGTATCATGCGGCCCGAAAATCGACTCTTGACACGCTTCTCCAACAGGTTGATGGTGTCGATACGGGTGGTGACACCGACGACGGCCAGCCCGTTGTTGCCTTGCCCCACCTTGCAGCTTTGCACGGTATCCAACAGACAGTAGAGCAAAGACTGTCTGGCATGATGCGCGAATAGATCAAAGGCATCCAGGACGACGACCGTGGGACGAGAGAGGGTCGGTAACACAGATATCAGCGCGGGGAGGTGGGACGGCGGCGGGATGGATATCGAGGGACCAGGGTCGATGAACGGATTGGGTTCGTCTTCCGCCTCGTCTTCCATCTCGCCCAAGAACGACCTGCCAGTTTGCTGAGACAGCTGTCGTGCTATCTCGCGCAGCGCCAATCTGTCGTTGTGCTGCGTGTGGCCAGACAAGCAGAGGACAATCGGTTGCTGCGGCAGTTCCTTGATCGCGCGCTCGACGAGCTGTGTGACCGTTCAAAGACGTTCATGATCGGTTAGGAACAAGGACGTACGGAGGTCTTCCCGCTTCCGCGCGGTCCCAGCAAAAGACAACTGTTGCCTTCTCCGCGGGCGGTCGTACCACAGAGCAGATCGTACAATTGAGTGTACGCGGTGGCATTTGTAGACGAGTGCTCGTGGTCGTCCAAGTCTTCCGGAGACGGGGACGACTGTAGTGCACCGAGGATGGCGCGTTTTTGCAGTTGAAGACAAGGTCTCAGATGAGCGGGCAGAACAGAGGGGAGCTTGACGTGACCCCCGCCTTTCTTGGGGGAAGACGGGCGACTGGTGCGCTTGCTCGGCGTGGCAGGTGCGTCGATGGCGTTGTGGAGCAGTTTCGAGGGGGAGACGCGTGGCGTGACGGGAGGGCGGGCGCGAGAAGGAGTCGATGGAGGACGGAGTTGTCTCGAGGGCGTCGACGGCGCGTTGGGCAGCTTGAGCTTGGCGGTCGGGGACGCACAGGCGGCGTTGTTTCTGAGGGCGAGGGCGAACGGCGATCTGGGGGTGACGATTTCGACGCAGGCCATCACGACGCGCTGTTGGGCGGGTCGAGGGCCGGGCGTCGAGGGCGGCGGGGGGACATTGGGCTTCGTGGACGGCAGGTTGAGCTCGTCAGGCTCGTCGTCGTGCGGTCGTCGCCGCGTCGTGCGCCGTGGGGTCGCGGGGTCGTCTTGGGCCTTGCGTTTGGGGGGCATCAGGACGCGTCTCACGGTGGACACACCACAGAAATGGGTTTCACAGGGCGAGTCCCACCGTCCACGGCCCGCTCCTTCTGACCGATCGGGCAGGCTGGCGAGATGGATCAACCCACCCACGTCGGGGCTCGAGCTCATCGCGGAGAACATCGTACGAAATCACCACGTTCGTCCCCCGCCTCGTCGATCCCTCGTGTTGACGCCCGCCCCAGGGTCAGAGCAGAGGACGCTGGGCGCTCGGCGTGCGCTCCTACAGGTCGACCATCGGCTCCATCCCTGGCCTCACAGTCCCCGCTGAGCGGTCGATGTGCACCCTCACCATGAACGACCACGTGTTCGTCCTCTTGGAGGACCCCGCCGCCCCGTCCCGCGCAGACGTGTTGGCGATCATCCAAGGCGCCTCCCAGATCGCCCACCCGCCGCACTACCGCACGACGTTCCTCACCCTCCGGCCTCCAGGCGCGCTGGAGCAAGTCCTCAGCCAGCTCAAAGCGCGGTGGGTACCCGTCCGGCAGAGCAGCGCGAGCTCCTCGCAGCGCGGACAGGCCCCGTCTCAGCAACTCACCGTCGAGGGACACGTCTTTGCGATCGGCAACGACTGGCTCGTGCGCGTCGGCAACGTCGTCCTCGCGGGCGGCGCGGTCAAAGGCATGTTGTTGGAGGTCCGTGCAGCGCCGCTCGAGCCTGGTACCCCCGCTCACGCCGTCGTGTAGGCCGAATACCTGCCGCTCCCCGTGCTTCACTCGCAAGCGGCCGACGGCACGTCTGAACTGCTGTCCAATCTCCTCTTGTCGGTGCTTCCGAACATACGCGACGCCAAGACGGTCGCGGTGGCGGTCAGCGACTCTCAGTGGGATGAAGTGCTCTGGGACCGCGAAGAGGAGGAGATGCTGAGTAGGGAACAGCACCGAGCTGGAGAGGACGAGGAGATCTTTGTGGCAGGCGAACAAGGTCTCCCGACGAAACAGAGGGGCGACTGGGTGGGCGTAGACCGAGACCGCAGATCTGCGTTCCTCATCATCGGCGCGTTGCGGTCAGAGGGCATCTTGTGAGAAATCGAGTCATTTTCCGTGTGAGCGTTTAGAGCGACGTTGAGATCGAGTCGACCCTACCATCTCCGACTGTACCATGTCATGGCAGAGTAGCTGCCTCGCTCGACGGCTCCCCTCGCGCCCACACTCCACCGCCCTCCACTTCTATCAGAATCGCCAGCTGGACGTCTATGCCGCCAAGGAAGCCCATCGGCTCACCCTCCGACAGCTCGTACACCACTTTTCTCGCCTCCAAGTCCCCTCCTACTCACGCGTGCCACGCCAGGTCTTTTTCGGGCGCCAAATAGACGAAGACCGGTTGATAAAGGCACGCATCGTGTCCTCTTCGACGTGCCCAGCGCGATAAACCGTCCCTAGAGCGCCAACTACGTCCGCACTGAGCTGCCGGTCCGAATAGCTCACCGCCTGAGAGATCTCCAGGCCCTGCCGTACGTGGTGGTCACTCAGGAGGGGGTAGCCAGGGTATACGAAGTGAGCCCCGTCCAGCCCCGTCTCGCCGCGCCTAATTCACTCCGCGCAGCTCTACTGGTCCGCTTTTGAAAAGTTCAGGACGCCATTCGCCGACGCCACGAGATGCTGATCCGCGCACAGGTTCAGACGTTTCCCAAAAATCACCAACTTATCCGAGAACGAGACGTTTTGCGAATTCCTGCAAACTCTGTTGGAGGAGCAGTGCGTGTGGCATGCGTCTCGGTGACCTCGTTTTTGCGTCTGAAGTCGACCCTAGTGCACCCGTGATACCGAGCCTCTCCCTCGGACTCTCTCTCGCATCGCCTCACCTCCCACCCGAGTCCCTCGACTCGTTTATGCACAGGATGTTAGTTTCACGCATATCGAGGCGCGTGCTCGCGGAGCATCACGTCGCGTTGACGAAATCGCTTGGAACGGACTCGCTTGAGGCACAAGACCCGCATGTCGGCATCATCTATACTGCGCTGGACCTCGAGAGCAGCATCGATAAGTGCGTGAGACTCTTGAGAAGCCGACCCTACAGCATCGAAGACGACTCGGAGGCGAATAGGCCCGATAGAAGATGGCCGGAAGTCCTCGTGGATGGGCATCCAGGAACCAAGTTCTCGTACATACGTGAACATCTAGAGTAAGCGTGGCCTATCAGTTTAATGAAGTGGCGACTAAGGGCGACCAAGGTACATTCTGTTTGAACTTTTGAAAAACGTGCGTTCCTTCACATCTCGAACGACAGTTTGATACGCCTTCCTTGTAGGCGATGCGAGCCACTGGACTCCGACATCGAGATGCGGTGACCCTGCCCCTCATCCGCGCGACGATCGTGGCCGGGGAAGACGATGTGGGTGTGCGTATATCGGATCAAGGTCAGATTAATTGTTGGCTCCGGTACGGCGTGTAATATGATTGCCTTGTATTTCCAGGAGGTGGTCTCTGTTCCACATCCATCCGAAGCCCTTCCGATCTGTTTTCGTTTTCTCACGTCCGAAATGCCACGAGGATGGATGATGATCGCCTAGGAGCCCTTAGGACGGCCAGTTCCAGGGGCGTGAAAGCAACCCTCGCCGAACAGCTCGGAGAAGGCACGGTGAGTTCGCAGGGGGGCAAAGACCCTGAGAGCGAGGCAGGAATTGCGCCACATCGACGGATAGGTCTGGGCTTGCCTATGAGCAACATGTTCGCGACGTCAGTATTTCGTTCGACCCTTGAAACGAGGCTTGACACGATGATCCAGGTACTTCGGTGGTTCCCTTGAATTGGTGTCCTTGGATGGATGGGGTAAGTGTGGTTTTGATGATGCGGCGTGCCAACGGTTGATGGCACCGTCCTTAGGAACGGACGTGTATCTGCGGCTACCGAAGCTGGTGAGCGGTCTCTGAAAATGAGGTGTGCTCGATCTGAGTGTGACACAGGGCACGAATCTAGAAGGGATCGAGGTGTAGAAGGCGATCTGTCGGCGATTCGCGGTGGCCGAGTAGCAGTATTGGTAGTAATTGAGGGGTAGGGTCGGAAATGAGGAGAGCGGCACAAGCGCAATTGTGACACATGACTCGCGCAGCTGCATTACGTTGCCGGTCGACGCTGGATAGAAAAACACGCCGCTACTTGGAGTCATGGGCGCTCTTCTCCCTCTTCTCTTCTCCATGTCCTCCCTGCCATGAGCCATCAAGATAAATACGCCCCACCCCCGCCCCCGTACTCCCTAGGCCCCGACAACAAGGTCCGAGCGCACCGTTCAGGACGCCCTGACGAGGAGAAAGACTCGAAGCATCCTCCCTCTGACAAAACCTCTGGACACGTTCTCCACCCCAGCATCTCAAAAGCCCCGGCCAGACCCCTTCGAACCGCGCGACCTCTCCCCCCCAGTCCCGCAGACGCTTACTTGCGAGGACCGGGGTGCAAATTTGGGCCCGCTGCAGACCTAAAGTCGTTGGCAGCGCAGAACGATCCTGCAGCGCAGCCTCGCGTTCCACCGCCCTTCTCTGCCAAAGGACCTTCTCTGGAGGAGTCGTCCTGCAGGAAGAGCATGCCTCCTCTGGGCACCCACGCCGCTCCTTTCTGCCAGCCTCCGTATGAAGCACCCCGTCGTCACTCGGACGATCGATGGGCATTCTATCCTTCAATGAACGCAGAAAAGCACGCATCACTCCCGTCGCTATCATCGACGGTGCCGCAGGATGACGGCTCTCGAACCCGCTTGGTGTTCGATCCTTCTGTAGCCTACGCCGAGTCGCAAGCATCGGCGCGCCGAAGCGCCGCAATATCCCTCTATAGGTGCGTTGCTCTCGTGCCCTGTCCCTTTTCTGTTCTCTCCTGACGACCGGCGGCAGTTCTGCTGTATCACCACATCTGCGTGCCGATTCGGGCACGATGCCAGGATCGCGCCCATGTGCGTGAGTATGTCTCCTTTTGTTACGTGGAGAGAGCGCCAGTTGACGATTCCGTTAGTCCTCCACGACCAGCGCTGCGGTGCAACGAGGCGTTGCGTTTCAACAGGAGGGACGTGCGGCCCGGACGACCTATCTCCGTGTTTCCCGTGTCCCCCACGTCGTCCTATGTTTCGAGTTCGACGACCAAGGAGGATTATGATCTACGATGGGCCATGTCCGAGTCTGACATCGTGAGGGATGTATACCGTCGTTGACGATCTCGGAATTTTCTTCTTTTCTCTGTGCCTTTTTTTTTTCTTCGGACATGTAGCGGTCCATTTTGTGTATGCCCGAATGTAGCTCATAATGGTTTCCTTCCCGACGTCGTTCCATATTCAGTACCCATTGTCGATACCCGATCGCAATATAATTGCTGAACCGAGTGTCCTGTCAGTCTCCGAGGCCACGAGCCTGGTTTGTGGCAGCTGTGTCATCCTGTGACATTTGTCATTGTCTTTTCGCTCCGTTCCTGACGACATGAGTACCCTCCGCACAGCTCTACGGCGAGCATGGCCGCAGACCCTCCTCCCCTCCCCGCGCGCCATCCACACGACCCGATCCGTGCACGCCCCGGACCGCCCGACGTCGCTGACGAACATGCTCGCCTCGGACGTCCCCCCGCCCGTCCAGGTGTCCTCCGTCGGGCGAGGTGGGATCAAGCTGGCAGACGGTCTCGTGCTGACGGGCCCCGTCCTATTTCTGGAGGGCAAGGTGTTCCTCTGGGACGTCCCCGCGGAGGTAGGTCCAGGCGCGTGGGCCGAGTGGACGCGCGCGCGCTGGGACGCGTTGGACGTGGTCGTCCCGAAACCCGGTGGGTCCCCGGTTCGAGCCTGAGCGAGGGGCGCCGCTGATCGCCTCGCTCGTCAGAGATACTGATCTTCGGGACCGGACCGCGGACGGAGAGGGTGCCTGAGAGCGTGCGGGGGTGCGTGAGGGCGTTGGGGATACAGATGGACGTGATGGACACGGTGCGTGGGCGCTCTCGGTTGACTGCTGCGTCACTCACTCGGCCTCGCGTCCTCCGCGCGCGACATAGAAGAACGCGTGTTCAACGTATAATTTGTTGGCGGAGGAAGGTCGGCGCGTGGCTGCCGCGTTGCTGCCCATGGAGCCCAAGGGATGGACCAGGACGCGAGGGTGGTGATGTGCCGCTTCGTACGCGAAATGTACAGTCTCGTATGATGCTCGAGTTATACACGTCCCCTCATCTGCTATCACGTTACTCCGGGGGCGCTTTTCGTTTCCCCTTGCCGATCGCTACAGGTGATTCTTGTGGGGCTCGGCGGGGCTCCCCGTCTTCCTCGTCCAGCAGCGAGGGTTGGGAGACTTCGACCGGCAGTAGATTACCTGAGATCGGTGAGAAACGATCATGGAGAGAACGGGAGATCGCACCGTCCTCGTCTCGGAACTGCACGTACAGCGTCTCCCAGTTGCTGAGCGACCCTCGTATCGCCGACGACGGTGGTAGCATCTCGTACGCGGACGACGACGACGGTGGCAACGGCTCGTACGCCGCGCTCGACTTGCCCTTGTCCTTGACCGCCCGGCACAGCTCAAAGTCATCCGTCGAGTGCACGGGAGGCATCTCTGAGTTTCCTTCCCCTTCGTCCGTCATATCGACGTCTTCGCCGGGCGCGGTCTGGATGCGCGGTGCGCCCGATGACGAGGAGAGTACGTCAGACGTGAGCGCCGAGAGCGCCTCCTCTTTCAGAGTCGCGATCGTCGCGGACGGGAGGACCGTCGTGAAGACGGTGAGTTTGTGGGTCTTGAGGAGGAGATGGTACGCTTTCGGAGGTGCGCGCTGGGGCTATCAACGTTCAGGACGTCGACGAGCGTCAGACGGACGACGCTCACCATCGTGGCGAGGGACGCGTCCGACAAGGCGCGTCGCGGAGGCTTTTCTCTGGCTCTCAAGGGGATGGGAACGACCTTCCGTTCTCGTCACCCGGCGTCCTCCCAGCTCGGTCGGTCGGTCGTTGGACTGCGACAGCGATGGGTGTCTTCCGCAACCCCGCCTCCTCCTCGACTCCCTACAAGGACGACACACCGCTCCCGGACTCAGTCCCAAAGGTGCAGGAGTTGGGCGTCACCAGCGCACCCCTCAAGAGCGCCGCCTTTTTCATCGGGGCGTACTGCAAGGAGTACAACGGTGCGTCGTTCGGCGGCTTGTCAAAGAGCGTGCTCAACTGACGCCGTCGACTGGCCCTTTCGTGTCTATTTGCCATGGACCGAACGACTACCGTGTGATCGGTTCAGAGGACTTTATGCTCTGCAAAAACGAGGCGGGCGGCGATCCAGGTCGGTGTTTGAAGGAGGGCAGACGAGTGACGCGGTGCACTACCGACCTGTACGTCGCGCATGGGACCCTCTCGTCACCGCGCCTCGCCTCCGTGAGCTGACGGCGTTCGTAGGATCAACAAGATGCGCGAAAACTGCTTGGAGCAGTTCGAAGCGCACTGGAACTGTCTGGAGCTGAACAACCAGGCGCGTCCTCGCACTCTGTTCGGTACTTTTTCGTCTGACGTGCGGCGTCCACACACAGGAGTACTATGCGTGCCG